>PVIU01021436.1:0-31617 GCA_004026605.1 Ondatra zibethicus
TTTTTTTTTTATCTTTAATTATGTTCTTGAATGGAAAAAATAAAACAAAACAATGTATGGAAAAAAAAAAAGTCCAATATCTCCCTTTCTTTTTCTTCATAACTAAAACAAGACGTTCTTTATTGAGGGAAAGAGGGTGCAAACAATATAAAAATCAAAAACATTTCTGTCATTGAATAAACTTTTCTTTCTCTGCTTGTCAAAAAAAAAAAATAAAAAAAAAAAGAAAATACCTTTTCAGTGTGTTTTAAGACAGAAGATTATTGAAAAAGTTGCCTGGGAAAAGTGTCACAATTGTTTCATCAGGGCATATCAAACATTCTATCTTAAAAATTTCAGAAATTCCAAGCTAACTTTACATTTTGTTGTAAACAGTAATTTTATGTCAACCGAGATTCATTCTTGCTACTTCAGAGTGTAATTTACCATTTCTGAATTATCACTATTCTGAATTATCACTATTGTGTCTTAAAGATCATATGCAGTTTTATACCTACTCTGCCATATAGCACTTTAGTTTCTGTTTTAATTAATCAAAGAAGAGTTATATTTATTTTCATTTATAATATTCTTTTTTCCTTAGTTTAAAATTTCATTTTCTATTGTCACATTTTATACTTCAAGCAGCTATAACACTATTATATTTGGTTCTTCTTGAGAGACTGTTAATCAGTTGTTAAATTCACAGTTCAGAAACCATGTAAGACAAATGAGTAGTCAATTGTTCATATTTGCATATTATATATTCTGATCTAATTATAGGCATCTTAGTTATCTTTAAGGAATATATATTCACAATGACTTAGCAATAAAATATATTACTGCTTAACTAGTGTTATAGAAACAATCTGAACCCCTTCTGTAAAAGAGATACAAGTACAAAAGGCATAATGTGTTTTGATACAAATATGAACTTGGGTTGTTATTTGAAATTTCTACAGTTGAAGGTTTATTTTCAAATTTTCTAAATTTGATGCAAACTATATTGAAAACTATGTAGCTCCTGTTAATTTTTCTATGTATATTTCACTTACTCTTTTGTTTTCTTTTATTTTACTATTTTTTATTTTTATTACATTTTCTTTCTTTCATATGAGCTTTTTTGTTTGAGATTCCTTTATTTGCTATCAAACTGGCCTCCTCAAGCAGGAAAACGGGAGCACTTTCCTTATGCATTTGCAAAAACAGATTATCACCAGCTTGTGAAAGCTACAAAATTGATTGACTAATTCTGTAACATTTGTTTACTCAGATTGAAAATAATAATCATTATATAGGACTTTTAGGGGAACTCCGTGACATCAGAGAACATGGAGGGCTAAGGCAGAGCTGACTCTCTTCTTGTCTGCTCTTCTGCAACCAGAGAAAAACATTCCAGAGCCCATGATTATTCTTAATTATATTGAATATCAGTGCTGATTATAGAAAATGAAGTCATATGAAAAAGATAAATTACATGCCACCACTTGCAAAATGACCCATTATCTGGTATAAGGCATATTGTGTTTTAATGGTATGGCAGTGAGACTATGCCAGTTGTGGAGAAACTACCCTGAGAAGCATGTTTTACAGATGTGGAGGCTATGTGGAGAA
Source organism: Ondatra zibethicus (assembly GCA_004026605.1). NCBI lineage: Eukaryota > Metazoa > Chordata > Mammalia > Rodentia > Cricetidae > Ondatra > Ondatra zibethicus. The sequence goes on from PVIU01021436.1 coordinate 1,594, forward strand.
CAACATATCTGAGCTAGGACAAATCAAAGAATGCTTAAGCTTTTCTATTTTACCTAATAAATACTGGCATCATAGAACAATTAAGTTGGTGTAATTGACTAGGGTGTGAACTACCTAGTTATATATTTACATATATATGTATAAAATTGATAGACGGATGGTCATTCATCTTCACTATTTTTCCTATAACTTATTAATTAAATACTAACAGTTTTTTTTCTGGGTTTTAACACATTTTGTATTGGTTTATTCAATAGTAGTTAGTTCTGCTATCTACACTATTTGATGTATTCGGTTTATCATTTGAGCAATATTCATTATGGTTTAGATTTACAACATGTAAATGAAATTGTATACTGCCTTAACACCTGCCTTTTAAAATTTTAAGATTGAAAAAATTAAGCTAAACCTTCAATTAAACTTAGTGCATAACAGGCCATCAAATAAACTCATCATTGTAGAGTTACTATTCATCTCCACTATTAATTTCACTTATATGATTGGAAATAGGATGTACTGTGTTTTGCCTATCTTTCAGTGATTCACACATTATTGTTCTCATTTTAATTATTATCTAGATCTTGAGAAAATCTTTATAATTTTTGAAATTAATAACATATCTTCCATTATGCTTTATGAAGAAATAAACAATGTGCTTTTTCAATTATTAATGCACTTCATTGTATTACTTGATATGTTGGAATTTTAGGCATACTACAGTTTACATAATCAACCTTTCAATTATGCATGCCATTCTCTATGATTGTTATATTTTTAAATTCTCATCTTATTTGAGTGACACAATCATTCAGACTTAACTATGTGTTTAACTCTATTAATATTTCATTAATCAGTCAATGCATCAATAGAAAAAATTTCCTTAATTTCATTGTCTTGAAGCATCAAACATTTATTCCTGCTTGCATTTTGAGAGAACCATTAGGCTGAGTCTGTTCAGTTGTGTGGCCCTGATTGCTGTCAGCAAGACTCAGTGTCAGATGTCATCCCAGTCCAGGATCAGATTAAATGAGTGGCCACTATCCATGCTTTCCCATGGAGAGCCAGGGGAGGGCAGAGTCAAATCCTGAGAGAGGACATGGAAACTTTGACTTGGATGATTGATATGTCTGCCAAGTCATATTTTAGTTGACAAAGAAAATCACACAGTCAAGGCAAAGGTCAGTGATAAAATATGCCCTTGCTACAGGAAAATATGTCCTGGCAGGTGGAAATCATTTTGAACAGGCAGTGTACCAACTGCAATTGCATAACACAAAAATTTTCCAGCCTAAATGTCTATGCTTTTTAAAACCTGTCTTTGATAATACATCTGGCCCTTGAATCTTGAAGAGATGTGTCTTGAAGCAATTCTCAATTCATTTTATACACAGTAATTTCAAAATACACATACGCCCGCACACACACACACACACACACACACACACACACACACACACACACACACACGCACGCACACACATTTGGATATAGCAAGTATACCTCTTGGTATATTTAATTTAAAGTCAATAGTTTTTTTGGATTAAAGGAGAAAATCAAAACAAAAGAGTTATTTAGGTCTAATATACTGGATGAAATTTTCTTGAAATAGCTAAAAAATTAACATTAGTAAAAAATGAAAAATGGTAGCATGTATGCCAAAGACGTTCAGTTATAATTTTAACATGGAATTGTTAAACACTTCATAGAGTCAAACATGGTGAAGACCAAATTAGATAATGATTTGATAGAATCTATTAGTGTTATTGAAACTCTTTTTCCTCCTAGCTGACTCTTTTAAGATATTATTTTAGCTTTCCTGTCCTCTCCTCTCAGTGCCTCCCCTCACCCACTCTGTATCCACCCCCCAATCTACTCCTCCATTTCAGTTCAAGAAAGATGAGGTTTCCCATGGTTACCAACAAAACTAGCATATCAAGCCTTAAGACTATGTACCTCCCATGTATTAAGGTGGGTAAGGTCACCCAGTAAGAGGAATAGGGTTCTAAAAGCCAGTAAAAGAGTCAGAGACAGCCCCTGTTCCCACTGTTAGGACTCCCACAAAAGAACCAAGCTATCACAACTGTAACATATATGCAGAGTTCCCAGGTCAGTCTGATGAAGACTCCCTGGTTGTCAGTTCATTCTCTGGGAGCCCAGTTTAGTTAATTCAGTGGGTTTTCTTGTGGTATCCTTGATCCCTCTGGTTCCTACTATCTTTTCTCTCCCTCTTCTGCAGAATTCTCCAAATTGACCTAATGTTTAGCTATGGGGTCTTCATCTGTTTCTATCAGTTGTTGAAAGAAACCTCTCTGATGACAGTTAGACTAGACTCCAATCTACGAGTATATCAGATTGTTAGGTATCGTTACATCGTCATATTCAATTCTATCCTAGGATTTTAGGTCATCCAGCCTGTGTATCATAGTCCTCCAAGCTTTGTCAGGATAGGGCTTACTTTCCTGGTATGAATTTTAGGCTAGACCAGCTTTGGTTGGCCAATCCCTCAATCTCTAGGTCACTCTTACCCCAGCACATCCCATAGGCAGGACATAGGTTGATGTTAATGTGGCTGGGTTGTTTTTCTACTCCCTCCACTTGAAGACTTGACTGGGTATAGGATGTGGACTGTTCAGGCTATGGTTTTGCTATTGCATGGAGTCTTAGCTGGGTTTATCCTTGTAGATTCCTGGGAGATTCCTTATGACAGGTTTTTAAAACCTGACCCTGAAATGGCCCCCCTTTCCAAAAGTCTTTTTCAATGCTCTCCTCCTCTGCCCATCCCCTGAACCTGATTTCCTATGGTCCCATCTCCGCCTTCCCACAGTCCATTCACGAAATCTCTTCTGTTTCCCCTTTCCAGGGAGATCCGGGAGTGCACATTTTGAACCCTTCTTGTTACATAGTCTGTTTTAGGTTTGTAGAATGTAATATAGTTATTCTTTATTTCATAGCTAATATTTGAGGAGACTATTATTTTCTTCAGGGTGACAGGAGGCAGGATTGTAGAGCATATGCTGAATAAATTATGGAATATAGGCAATCCCAGACAGTATGCTAAAATGTTGTATAAAAAGAGAAGAACTGGGAATGGAGAGATGGCTCAGTGGTTAAGAGCACTGAATGCTCTTCCAGAGGACTGGGTTTCAATTTCCAGCACCTACAAGGCAGCTAACAACTGTCTGTAACTCCATGGTGTGACACCCTCACACAAACATACATTCAGGAAAAAAAAACACTAATGCAAATAGAAATTAAAAAAGAGAAGAACCAAGAAAAAAAGAGTTTCAGAAGTGTTTCTTTGATGATACAACTTGAATATATTTTCATGGGATGGAAGATCTTAGAAGAGAAAATGTGTACCAAAGATAGATTTCAGTTTTGGAAGCATTGTTTTAAAGGGACACTATACAGACTTCAGTGCATACAGAAACAGGAAAGAGCCATTTGGCCTCATGGTAGAGGAATAAACATGGAAGTTGATATAGAGAGTAAGTACAAGGCATCAGAAATCAGCCTAATTGCTCTACAAATTGAGATATTTTTATTTTGTTTGCCTTTTGTGGAAGAGATAAGGATACTGACACAGTTGCTTCAGAGTGTTACCTAAAGGAACACCGGTTTCTTAGCTGGAAGTCCAGTTAGCCTGAGATAGCACAATTGAGGTGATTTCATTTTAGTTTATTCTCATATATCTAGGTGTTGTAGAGCAGGATATGAGAGACAGTTATTTCATGAAATTTATAACATGTTAAAACTATAGCTATATAATCAATCATCTATTAGATGATTATCTAATGTTAAAATATGGTGTGACATATATTGTTTTATACAACTGGATTATGGTTTATATAATGATGTCTTGTAGGACATCAAGTAGATTTATTATTTAGATATTCACCAAATTTAGTCTTTTCCTTAACGATTTATCATTCTTTTATTGTAGTATGAAGTCATTTTTCTTTTGACATGTTACCTTCAGTTGTGGGCACATAAAAGTTGGCATGATGTGCTGTTTCCACCTGGTTGGTTGTTACATTTTATTTTCAAACCAATGATCTACTACTGTAATGCCTTGGGCCCTATAGTTCCATTTTATCTATGTTCTGTTCTTTTGGGGCTTTTGGAAACATCTCCCTAATTTATATTTTTATTACACAGTGTGCTTCATATATTAAAAATTTGCAGCTTACTTTTATTATAAGAATAATATAAAAAAATCAAATAATGCAGAAAATGTAAGTTTGAAAGACCAAGAATTATTAACAGGGATATATTTTTGTTAAAATTTTAGTTATTATTTAAGGTCTGTGCCTATAATTAAAAATTTCGAGATCTTGACACTATGGAGAAAAAAGTAGCTCTCAGTATTTCAAACTTATTTTCACCATGGTATTATAGTTATTTCTATGTGTACTTTTGTGCAGTTTTAAAATAAGATGACTAATAATACCAATATACTTCTTTTAGGGGGCATAATTCTTGGCTATGTAAAGTAGATGCTTTTCTTCACAGATATTATTTATATTCAACCACAATGGCAATATAATATATTTTCAGCTTTATTGGGATTAGTAATTTATAGACCACCACAAACAAGTGTCAGACTTAGGACTGGAGAGATGGCTAAGCCATTAAATGCTAGGTTCACAACCTAAAATATAAGAAGTAATCTTCATCCCATGCTGTTTCTATGTCTCCTGGTAGTAGTAATTTTACATATTTAAACTTTAATTTTTCCCAATCTGTTGAAGTATTTGCTATTACTGTTGACAGTTGGATAGGTTTTAAACATTTATGTTTTTTTATTTATTTGTAAGTAGGCATCTTTGTAAATATAAGCATATATTTATGTACATTTACCCACAGATGTTTGAAGAAGACATCAGGAACCCAAGAACTGGAGTCACAGGTTGTGATCAGCTTGACAATTTATGTGCCTGGAAAATAGTTCCAGTCTTCTACAAGAGTATTAAGCATCTTAAACCATTGGCCATCTCTCCAGGCCCACAGTTGGATTTACTTATACATTGTGTTTTCCTTGGTTGGGATTTAAATAAGGAATGATTTTCTTAAAATAGTTTGTTTCTCTGTTTTATCTTATTATAATTTATTTTGATACACTTGAAAAAGAATTTAAAGTATAAAGGACTAACAAGCAATATGAAAGTATAATATTCAAATGAAAAAATAGTTTGTGTCTATAAATCTTAATTATTTCTCTTGTTTGTAAAAATTTTCAGATTTTTCAATGTGGTATTTCCATGTATATGTGCAAATACTGATAATTCTATATTTATAATTTTGAAGTATTTTTTCTATTTTCTATGATAATATTAAGTTGGAGATAATTGTTAACTTTGTCTTGTTCATGATTTTATCAGAGAAATTTCTAGTTTTTCATTAACCAGGACATATACTTCAGTGTTTAAAAATGTCACATTGTTTACTCTGAAAGCCTATAAAAATATATATTTTGGAATTCCCCTAAATCAGTGTTGTAGAATATTTGTTGAAGATGTGTTACATTTGTTTGTGTTGTGGAACATTTGTTTAATGGTGCAAAGATGTGTTGCATTCTTTTATGTTGCCTTTGTTAAACTCTGTCAAGCTGTGTTACTTTGCTGTCTAAAACACCTATTGGTCTAATAAAGAGGTGGACGACCAATAGTGAGGCAAGAGAAAGGTTAGGTTGGGCTGATAGGCAGAGAGAATAAATAGAAGGAGAAATCTGGGAAGAAGAAATGGAGGAGTGAGAAAAGAAGAGGCCAGTCACACAGTTGCATTGCCATTCACGGAATAAGAAGAAAATAAAGATAGGAAGAAATAGAAACGGTTAAAAACCCAGAGACAAATGGTAGACCGATAATTTAAGTTAAGAAAATCTGGCAAGAAATAAGTCAAGCTAAAGGCTGGGTATTCATAAGTAAGAATAAGCCTCCGTGTATTTATTTGGGAGCTGGATGGCAGGCCCACCAAAGATCCAAAAGAGAAAAAGAAAAAAAGAAAAACAAAAACAGAGCAGTGTATTGCTCAGCCATCATCAGAGAAGCGTCCTCGTAACTGAAATAAATACAAAGACTTGAAGTCGAACAATGTGGAGAGCATGAGAAAACTTGTGATACTCGGTCCTGAAGAGGGTGGTCTCCATCAGCTCCCTCCACCCAGACTCAGAAACTGTGTAAGAGGAGCTGGAAACATTGTAAGAGCCAGAGCAGGTTGTTTCCTAATTTTCTGAGAAATCGCCACACTGACATCCAAAGGGGTTGTACCAGCTTGTATTCCCACCTGCAATGCAGGAGTGTTCCCTTTACCCTACAACCTCTCCAGCATAAGTTGTCATCAGTGTTTTTGATCTTGGCCATTCTTATAGGTGTAAGATAGAATCTCAGAGTTGTTTTGATTTGTATTTCTCCAATGACTAAGGATGTTGAACATTTCCTTAAGTGTCTTTCAACCTTCCTTAAGACCCAGTAATACCACTTTTGGGTATATATCCAAAGGATGCTCAATCATGCCACAAGGACATGTGCTCAACTATGTTCATAGCAGCATTGTTTGTCATAGCTAGAACCTGGAAACAACCTAAATGCCCTTTGACCAAAGAATGGATAAGGAAAATGTGATACATTTACACAGCAGAGAAACATAACCACATCTTGAATTTTGCAGGCAAGTGAGTGGAGCTAGAAAACATCATTTTGACTGAGGTATACAGATACAGAAAGACAATTATCACATGTACCTCACTCATAAGTGGTTTTTAAACATAAAGCAAAGAAAACCAGCCCACAAGTCGCAATCCCAGAGAACCTAGACAACAATGAGAACTCTAAGAGAGACATACATAGATCTAACCTACATGGGAAGTAGAAAAAGACAAGATCTTCTGAGTAAATTGGGAGCATAGGGACCTTGGGAGAGGGTTGAAGGGGAGGGGAAGGGTAGGGACGGGAGCAGAGGAAAATGTAGAGCTCAATAATAATAATAATAATAATAATAATAATAATAATAATAATAGAAGCCAGAGGTGGGAGGTCATGATGGAAACCAGGCCTTCTATGTCCAGTAGAACTGACGCACGTATCAAATTACGGAGACTGCAGAAGCTTGCAAAGGAACTATCAAAGTCTGGTCTTGATGGGGTTGCAGCACTGAAAGAGTAAATGGACACAAGTCCACACCCCTAAACCAGAAGCTATCTCCAGTAGATAACTTCTAGCAAATTAACAATTAATTCTCTCTAGTAAAGTTTCACTGGGTATATAAACCACTCTTAAACCCAGGCCCAATGCCCAGGAGCAGATGACCAACATAAAATGGATCAATGACATTTTTTGGAGGTTTTTGTCTCCTAATGCTCTGTAAGATCTTTTTCCAACTCTCTAGGTCCTTTGCATATATATTATGGTTTGTCTTTTTATGGGTTTTCTGTGGGTGTGAATGTGAGTCTCTGCAATTGTATGTAGTTCTTGCGCTTTTTGTTTCCTTTTTTTTCCTTCTGTCTGTTTTGTCCTATTCTTTTTTGTTTGTTGGTTTGTTTATATTTTATCTGATTTTATTTTTAATTTTAATGTTTTTTGTTATTGTTGCTGTTTGTTTTCACCTTTGGTTTTTTTTTAGATGGGTTTTGAATTCTCTACATTTAATTTGATTTTGAATATGAGCTTGCTCTAAATTGCCTTTATTTTGTTGAGAAATATATGCTGTGTACCTAATCTCTCTGGGAATTTTATCATGAAGGGGTTTGGATTTTCAAGAGCTTTTTCTGCATCTAAGATGATCACATATTTTTGTCTTTCAGTCTGTTTACATGACAGATTACATTTAGCAACTTACGTATAATCATCCATCCCTTCATCATTGGTATGAAGCCTACTTGATCATGGCGGATGATATTTTTGATTTGTTCTAGGATTGTGTTTGCAAGTGCATTATTGAAAACTTTTGTTTTCAGAATGGAAATTGGTCTTTAATTCTCTTCGTTGGATTTTTATGTGGTTTGGCTGTCAGAGTAACTGTAGCCTTTTGCCAAGAATTAGGCGATGTTCTTTCTGCTTTCATTTTGTGAAATAATGAAGGAGTAATAGTGCTAACTCTTCTTTGAAAATCTGGTAGAATTCTGTGATAAAGCCATATGGCCTTGGGCTTTTATTGGTTGGATGATTTTTAGTTACTATTTCTATTTCACTAGGGGCTATATGTCTGCTTAAATTGCTTATCTGATCTTGATTTAACTTTGACAAGTTTTGTATGTATATTATGCATTTGTTTTAGATTTTCTGATTTGGTGGGGTACAGGTTCTTAAACTATGTCTTTATGATTATTTGGATTTCCTCAATGTCTCTTATGCCCCAAATTTATTTCTAATTTTGTTAATTTGCACATTTTCTCTCTAACTTTAAGTTAACATTTATGAGAACCAACCTTTCGTTCCCTTAATTCTTTGTATCTTTTCTGTTGGTTTTTTTTTCTATTTCAGCAATGGGTTTGGTTATTTCTTGATGTCTTATTCTTTTGAGTGTTATTTGTTTTCTTTGTTGTAGAATGTTCAGGTTTTCTGTTAAGTTACTAGTTACTCTCTAGGTTTTTTTTTTCTTCAAATGTAGGCGCTAGGTGCTATGCACTTGCCTCTTAGAATAACTTTCACTCTCATTATGTTCCATGAATTTGAGTATGTTATATTTTCATTTTCATTCACTCCTAGAAAGCTTTAAAAATTTCTTTCCTGACTTATTTTTCATTCAGTAGTGAATTGTTTAGTTTTCACAAATTTATAAGCTTTCTATTGTTTCTATTTTTGATAACCAGCTTTAATTCATGGTGGCCAGACAGAATGCAGGATTTTATTTAAATTTCCTTGAATCTATTGAGAATTCCCTTGTTTCCAAATATGTGATCAATTTTTGAAAAAAGTTTGATGAGGAGATAAGAAGAAAGTATATTCCTTTGTTTTTGAAATATTCTGTAAATAACTGAGAGGTCCATTTGGCTTATAATGTCACTTAGCTCCAGAATAGTTCTGTTTATTTTTTGTATGAATGGTCTGTATTTTGACAGGAGTGATGTTTTGAAGTCAGTCACTCTTAATGTGTGAGTCTTAATGTGTCTTTAAAGGTGTAGTAAAACATTATTTTTATGAGCTTGGTTGACCTTGTGTTTAGTGCATAGATGTTAAGAACTGTAATGTTCTCTTGGTGGGTTTTTGTTTTGATGCATACATAGTGTCCTTCCTCTATCTCTTCACATTAATTTTTGTTTGAAGTATATTTTGTCTGATATTAAAATGGCTACACTTGTTTGTTTCTAAGTTTTTTTTTTTTTGCTTGGAGTGTCTTCCTTTTCATTTTTTTAGAATAAGTGATATCTATCATTGATGTTAAGATGTGTTTCTTGGATTCACTAGAAGGATGGATCCTGTTTTGGAATCCATTCCTTTAATATGTTTCTTTTTACAGAGGAATTAATACCACTGATATTGAGAGTTCTCAATGAACAATGCTTATTGATAGGAATGTTTATTTTGTTGTTGGGTTGTGCCCCCATCTTTTGATTTGATGGTCTGAGATTATTTATTTCTAGTGTTTTCTTGTGTGTCATTAACCTCTTCAGGTTGAACTATTTTTTCCTAATTCTGTGACACTTTAATGTAGTTCCTCATGTTGTGATGAACCCCCCAACCATAATATTATTTTCACTGCTACTCCATAATTGTATTTTTGCTACTGTTATGAATTGTAATGTAAATCTCTGTATTTTTTCCAATTGTCTTAGGGGATCCATGTTGAAAGGGTCATTCAAACCCCAAAGGAGTTGAAACCCACAGGTTGAGAACCACTTTTTAGAGCCTTCTGTAGTGTTGGATTTGTAGATAGATACTGCTTAAATTTGCTTTTTTAATCATATACTATCTGTCTTTCCTTTTCTATCTATTGTGATTGAACATATATTAGTCTGTGCTGATATTTGTGGTATCTTATAGTTTGTAGAACATCTGTCTGGGCTTTCCTGGCTGTTAAGAATCTCCATTGAAAATCCAGGTGTTAGACACACACACACAAATGGAATGGGGGCTGGGAGTGACAAAACATCTTAAGTTCCTGTGCTTATGTGTCCTATTAGGGTTGTCTTTCCAAAGAAGTTACTTTAGCATGTAGAAGTAGCGTTTTTTTTTAATGTTTGATTATTTCTCCTTGACCCCCTTCAACCAAAATTTAAGACAGGTTGATAATAGTACATAAGACATACTAGAAAATATCAAATAGACATAATTGGAAATAAGGATGTTGGTCATGTTGAACCAAAAGAATGTTTATATAGCAATGTGGTTAAAATGAAAAATCAGGAGCCAATCAAATGCCTCAAAATTTGATTAAATCAAGGGTGGTTCACTTGTGCAGTAAAATATTGTGAATAACTAAAAATAGAAATATACTCTTTAGGGGTGAAGAGTGGATATGGAGGGACTGGAAGTGAGAGGGGTTGAGATGCATGATGTAAAATTCGCAAAGATTCGATAAAGAATTAGGTTTGAAACAGAAAATAAAAGAAAAGTCAGGCGTTATTCTAACAGGTCTGCTTTTATGTGTTATTTGACATTTTCCCCCTTGAAAGTTCTTATTTTGTTTCTGTTTTGATGATTACATGCCAAGGGAAATGTATTTTCTGGTCCAGTCTGTTTAGTGTTTTGTATACCTCTTGTATCTTGATAGGCATTTCCTTCTTTAGGGTGGGGAATTTTTCTACTATATATTTTTCGAAAATATTTTCTGTGCTTTAGACCGAGGTTTCTTCTCCTTCTTCTATTCCTCTTATTCTGAGATTTGCTCTTTTCATAATGTCCCAGATTTCTTGGATATTCTGTGCCTAGATATTTTTAGATTTAGCTTTTTCATTTTTGACTGAGGTATCCTTTTCTTCTTTCTTGTCTTCAGTGACTGAGATTTCCCTCTGACATCTCACAGATTCTGTTGGTGGGGCTTTTGTTTGAGTTTCCTTTATGACTTCCCAAATTTTTCATTTCCAGTTTTCCTTTAGTTTGAGTTTACTTTATTGAGTCTATTTCCACTTGTATGTCTGTACAAGTGGATAGTTTACTATAGATCTTGGTATAAGAATGAAACATTGGATTTGGAGGAAAGGAGGGAGAATGAAAGTATGAAGATCACCTACTTGTTCCCATGATTGACATCATTATCATCACCACCAGCACCACCACCACCATCATTATCATCATTATCACCATCATCACCATCATCATTTAGATGCTTGTTTGTATCCCAGTGAAAGAGAGAAAAAGTGGATGGGTGTGGATTTAGGTAGTAGGGAAGTAGGGAAAATGTACTGGAGAGGATCTATAATTAGAAAATGTATTAAAATTCTATTTCCAATAAAAATACCTATCCTTTGACAGGGAAAATGGATCATTTGATAAAGTACTTGCTGTTCAAGCATTGGAACCTAAGTTCTAATCTCCATAACCCATATAAGATCCAAGTACCAAGAGATACTCTTCTGTAAGCCCCAAACTGAAACATGGCTGGAGTTGGAGACAGTAGAATCCATGGGACTCGCAGGCCAGCAAGCCTAGCTGAAGCAGTGAAATCCAGGTTAAATGAGAAATCTTACCTCAAAACAGAAGGCAATATGTGCTAGAGGGAGACACTTCACTTTGGTCTACAGTCTTCACCCTCACGTGTACGATTGTGGGTGTGGATATTTGCACATACACATATGCACCCACATGTTGTAAGGAGGCTGTTTGTTGGTTCCCGGCTGCTCAGCCCTGAAATAATCACACGGAATTTATATTATTTAAAACACTGCTTGGCCCATTAGCTCTAGCTTCTTATTGATTAACTCTTACATATTAATCTGTGTATTGCCACATGGCTGTGGCCTACCAGGTAAAGTTCTGGCATCTGTCTCCAGCAGGGCTACATGACTTCTCCTTGACTCCGCCTCCTTTCCCCCAGCATTCAGTTTAGTTTTCCCCATCTACCTAAGTTCTTCTCTATCAACAGGCCAAGGCAGTTTCTTTATTCACCAGTGGTATTCACAGCATACGGAGGGGAATACCACATCATGCACATAAACATACACATAAACACACAATGCAGATTCTTGTGTCCACATGTAAATAATGAGTGAGACTGTTCAGATTGTTATACTATAATGAATTTTGTTGACAGATGTGTTAGATTAAAGACTTTCAGTGTTTTCTTTGCAAGTGCTTTCAGACTGCTCTTGTGGCCAAATCATGTGCATGATTTTCAGATAAAATTCCTGCCCAAATTTTAATTTCATATTAAATATTTACTAGTATCATATTTTAACTGAACAGTGCTAAGCTTACAGGATTGAACTTTTATATTTACTTTTAGTTTAAAACTATAACATAATTACATTATTTTTCTTCCCTTTCCTCCCTCCAAGCACTCCCATACACCGCTCCTCACTCTCCTTCAAATTTATGACCTCACTTGTATGATTTATGAGTGTGGGTAGGAGAGGGCTGGTGGTGGTGATGCTCATAAAGGCATCTGATCCTTGCTTATTTACAGGCAGCGATAATCAAACTGAAAAAGTGCTAGGAATTAAACCTCAGTCCTCTGCAGGAGCACTCTGTACTCTCAAACACTGAGTCATGTATCCAGACCCTCTGCTGTCTTTTCTGTTGCTCATAAGTTCAGCTGCCCATTTGATTTCTTCAGGGCAATCTGTGATTCTGGGATTTTCAAGACTGAAAAGAACATGATCACTAGTTAACTTCTTCTTTCCCTTTCTCTTGCCTCCCCTGAAAGCCCTTGTGTTTGCTCCACCATATTTGAGAACGGAAAACTGGGTCAGAGTAGATTTGAAAACCTCTTTGACATAATGGTACAATTAGCAATTCTTTATTGAAAACACTCATGATGTCCTTTTTATGGCAGACCTAGGCATTCTCATTGAATTGTGGCTTATGTTCTTCAGAGTGCTTCATCATGACTCCCCATGTCATATTTGTAGCACGAGAAACCTGAAAAATGTAAAGTTTTTCACCTGTGCTAGCAATCCCCCCTTCTCCTTCACCAGGCACCTGTACCACTACTCTGAGAAATCCTTAAAGTTTCCTATGTTTAAGCTCACATTCTTTGTTATTCTTGTCACCATGAGTCTCTCATACATATCTGTCTCCATAATCGGTATTTGGTTGGTCGCAAAGAGAGCAGCTATCTGCCAGGAGAGGAAGATCCAAAATTACGCATCTGTGAAACATCCTTCAATTTCGTCATACCCTTGTCAGTCTCTGTTTGCAGCACCATTCATCTTTGTGAGTGACTCTCTTAAAGCCTTTAATTTGGCTTAATGTGGAGGTGAGCAGCTACTTCTCTCTCTTGTGCAAGGAGACAAGAAAGTACAAGCTTTTATGCTTCTAGCCTATCACTCCCTACTTTGATGACTATTTTGAAACTGTCTCCTTATATAATTCGAAGGTAGAAAAACAAGTAAGCTTTATTAGAGCCACTAAACCACCTTGCATTGTTTGGAATAAGCATTCATTTAGATAGAACCTTACTCAAAATTATCAAATGTTTAGTTAACAGACACGAGAAAAAGTATAGATAATCCATTGCAGTCACATCTGTAGATAGGTATAAAGAGCAAAGAGACTTCAAGTCATAAAGGCTGAAAAAGTTGCAGTACCTGGAAGTCACATAGAATCACCACCTCTGAGAGTCCCCGAAAGTAATGTCTTTTTCAGCCATCTTTCTCTCATGTCACTCTTCTGGAGTTTCTTAGCTTCTTATTACATTTCAAACAAAGCAGAACTTCAGAGATTTTTGAGTGGGACTGTATCCTGTATTCCAGACTTGGCTTGTATTCACATCACTCTTTTCCTCAGGGTTCAAATGAGCTCTAAAATTTGTTGCATTAACTAAATGATCATCACATGTAATTTTAAAAAGAATTAGTTGTTATAATTTACTATATTGGAATTCTAATTGTCAAGAGGAAAAGCTGAAGGAGCACTATGGTATTTCATTACATTAATGGTATTTCATTACATTAATTTTGAGGATTTAGCTGTGGTTTTGAATGTTCATAATGCTTAGTGATGTGTTCATTTGAAGCATTTCATACTCATCCTTATGGATTGAGAAAATGTTAAGATAACACTGTGTGTTATTAACTATCCTAGTGGTCTACCTAAAAAAAGTGATTATTATAGGAAGAATTAAAAATTCTCAACAAAACTTTAGTTAATAAGAACATCAGAAATGTTGTATCATATTTCATTTCATTTTATGCCAGCAAATAAGAAATTAAATAATCATGTGGTTGAAACTAAAATAGGAGATATCTCTGATGCTTTTTCACGAGGATCTCTATTCATGATGGCCAGGAAGGCGGTAGATCTTTGGACTCACGTGGAGTGGTTAGAAACTCCAACAACAAGATGGGCAAGGCTGATTCTTAAAAGGGTAAGAATGAATGTCCCAGGTCTCACAAAAAATAGATAAGGCTTTTTCTTGTTCATTAATTATGAGTAAGGAACTAAATTGTTGACATCAAAATCATAAGTCTACTTCTAAGAAGAGAGCCAACACTAATTCCTCCAAAGTCTGCTGAAGAATGTAAAAGTACCCTGACAAAATGACTCTCTTAACAAAGAATATTGAATAAAACCAAGGACAGCAGATGTTGTAAAAATTTTGGTGTTAACACATTTTCTTAGATTAATGCCACAGCGGTAATATTCAATAGTTTTGATGTTTTTCAGTAAAATTTTAAACTTTTAGAGTAAAATAAGAGTGTAGTAAATGAAATGATATAAGTCAAATGAATTCATTTAATCAGTTACACAATACAAAGCAGAATAAGAATTCCATTGTGATCTGTTTTATTAAAGAAAGATGAAGAATTATTATTTTAGTGACATACATAAAATAAAGTTTACCTTTTGAGTCATGTTTACATTATAGTTCATTGTTCTCATCCACATTCTTGTTGTTATTAATCATTATCAGTGTTCTGGGGATTAGTGCTAGTGATCATGATAGGCAAGTGTTCTTACTCTCATTTTGATTTTGATAGGCTCCTGCTTTGTCCCTTATGTAGAGTATACAGTAATACATGGTGCCTTAGCTACCCGGTTAATGGTATCAGTAGAACTTCCCATGGTGGTTTTCATTGCCTCTTTATTTCCCCACTTGGATACTACTCCACAGTTTGCTGTGTTTATTGGCACATTGTTTTACCATCTTCTGACTACAGTGTATATAGTATAGTCCTTAAAGAGTACTTTGGATTTTGTGAATGGCCTGACATCTGCCGACATTATTATTCTAGAAAGGACTTCCCTGCTTCCCTGTCTGGTTTCCTAGCAAGCCACATTCTCATCACCTGAATATCCCTATCTATCTATCTATCTATCTATCTATCTATCTATCTATCTATCTATCTATCTATCTATCTATCTTTTCTTTCTCTCTCTCTCTCTCTCTCTCTCTCTCTCTCTCTCTCTGTGTGTGTGTGTGTGAAGACAGGGTTTCTCTGTGTAGATAGCCCTAGCTGTCCTGAAATTAGCTTTTGTAGAGCAGGCTGGCCTTGATCTCACAGAGATCTGCCTGCATCTGCCTCCCGAGTATTGGGATTAAAAGTGTGCGCCACAATTGTCTGGTAAAAATTTGTTATAATTATAAATGTGTGTGCCTTTCCCCATTTACTGAGAAAGAAATTCAGAGCCTTGAAGATGACCTTGATCTGATATAGAAGTCTCTTCCATGAGGACTAGCTCATGGAGTTTTGGAAGGTGCTGTGCATGTTTTCAGTGGAGAAAAGCAATAAACATTTCTACCCACCTGTGAAGTGTACAAATTAAAACAATGAATTATTTTGGTTTGCTCAGTGATGTAATAGTGACACTTTTGCCTTGTTGGCACTGTGACACTTTTCCTTGAGGCAACTTTCTAATCAGAGATAAAGCTCAGTTAATAGGAAAGAGTTCATATCCAGTACTGATATCTGTTAAATAACCATGGCCAGGTAGGTCATCGGCCCCAGAGAAGAACCTACTCTGGTAATTTCCATAAACCATTACAACTTCTGTATACTTACTTCCCCCCCACTACAGATAGATGGGTAGTTCTCACTCCTGAGGAAAGAAGTTTCACTTTTTTCAACAAGTGGAGAATATTACAGAGATCTGCAACTGGGCAAGTTGCAGAGAATAATTGACATGTAGAACCCATCCCTGAACAACACATCTACACTGCAGTCCTTATACTTAAGGCTCAGGGAACATTGCAGAAGAGGGAATAGAAAGATTGTAAAAGCCAGAATACCAGGATGTCTATATACATGTAATATATATATATTATGAATATATAACATATATGTGTATTGTTAGAGAGTTAGAAAAGGCAAGGGGGATATAAATGATGTAAATAGTCTTTATGTAGGTATTTCTGAAAAACAATTCATTCCCAATTTATTTATATCTTGCGTGTTACAGAGATCAGCTCCAAGTGAGCTTGCCTAAGAGTCAAATTTCAGATATGTTGATGGCAGCATAAAACTTCACTTATCCTCTACAAAAATAGAGAAAATTAATTTTCTAATGTTTCAACAGCTCATGTAATTTTTAGATATTAACTCTAATTATTTAAATTCATTAGTATTATAGTGTTTAAAGGAAGGACGGTAAACCTAAAAACTTCTTAACCTTTTAGGATAATTTTAATTTTTAGACTGTCTATTAATAATTTTATTTCTGTGTATTTATGTGTATGTCTGTGTGAGTATAGGCACTGGATCCCATGGAACTGGAATTATAGATGGTTGTGAGCCACCAAACAGGTTCTAGGGATTGAATCAAAGTCCTCTGGAAGAAGAGCAAGTGCTTTTAACCCCTTATTAGCCCCCTAGTCATCTCTCTAGCTCCCCTCCTTTTTTTCCTTTTTAAAAGAAAGTTTTCATAAGAAATCTGAGTAAATTTCTCTATTGTAACACATGATACTGACTTTCCAATTTGAAATTCAAATACAGGTTGAAAGGGAATGTGGGATGGTACATAGGGCATTTGCTATTTTGCTTTATTTTATCTTGTATTACAGTTTGGGAAAACTTGGAAGTGTTAAGGTCCAGTTCTCCTCTGGAAGAGCTACTGACAATTAATGGATGCTGGAGGATGAGGCATGATTTCCTGCAGTGGCTTAGGCAATGGGAAACTAATTGTGAAGAAGTAGTGGTAGAGATAAAGGAAGGGAAAAAAGACACGGTAATGGACTGTGAAAGTAGTAAGAATACATTATAAGTACATGTGAAAATATGCATGTACATATGTATTTACATGCCAAAAATAATGAAAAATGTTTACTGCATCATAGAGAATGTAGCTCAATGTGCTCAGGCTTTGTAATTGAAAGCATCAACTGAACAGTGAAAACAAAAAATGGTTGTTACTTCATAGTTCTGGAATCCAGAAGCTGGAGATCAGGGTCCCAGAACATTTGCATTCTAACAAGCTCAAGCTGTCTTTTGGACATAGAGAATATTGCTAAATAGCCACGTACTCAGATGTCTTTTAGTCAGTTAATGTGTGGAGAGAAAAATGGAGCAGGATAAAGGCACTCATGCTTATAAAAATGAAATCTGTGCCCTGGCAATGCTGAAGCGTGCATAGGCAGCCCATATATGGCGGTTCTGTTGAACTTGTCCATATTGGGTTTCATGGTCTAAGTTGACGAGGATGACTGACCAGGTCTCTTCCTCAAGAGGGCACAAGATCTCATTACAAATGGTTGTGAGCTATCATGTGGGTGCGGGGAATTGAACTCAGGGTCTTTGGAAGAGCAAGCAGTGCTCTTAACTGCTGAGCCATCTTTCCCCCTGATTAAACCCCACAAGAGGCCTGTCACTTGGGGGTCAGTAACTAAGTGTTTGTGGAGACAACTCTGTTCATGGTGGCACTATTGAAGTAACAGCAGCTGACATGATTGTATGCAAGCAAGCCAAATGTCAGGTTGACATTTTCTGTCTTCTATAGGAAGAGGAAATAAAGAGGGTAAGTATATTGGTATATACTCAGAGAAGAGGCAGTGGAGATAAGGTTGCATACTGCTTCAGGCTGAAGTTGAATCGAATTTCAGGGCCCTGGGAAAAGAGAAATGTAACTACTGCTCTCATACCTGCTTCTTTCCAGATTCATCAATGGATACAAACAGTCCTATTAATCATATATGAGGGAAAGTATGAAGAATATAAGGGTTTATATTGAGATACATACAAAAAAGCAAGAGGGACATCTGCTAGTCTACACACATCTCATGAGGTAGCATAGCTCTGCATAGGATGCTTCTCTCAGAATCTGGCAGGGTAGGCAAAATGTGGAAGGGAGATTCTCAACCTATAAATTTCCAGAAGCAATTTATCTTTTGTATTTAACTCAATCTCCAGAAAAACCTGAAGAATTTCCATTTTCCAGAAGAAAAAGAGGCTCCTAAAATTATTTATTAATCCAATGAATGAATTCATGAACTTGGATTCAGATCCAGAATTATCCAATTCCTCTTTCTATTTCTGTACGTTCCACATATGTAAAATAACTTGATTTCCTCCGTCTGAATGAGTGTGGTTAGTTGGTAATCTGTCCTTCCAAGTCCAGCTTAACTGTAGTACTTACGACTAAGTTCAACCCCAACTCAAAACACACACACACACACACACACACACACACACACACACACACACACACACACACACACTAAAAGAAAGGTCCCTTAAAATCTTTGTAGTTATAGATATGTCCATTGTGGCTACAGCCATGAGGTAAGATCAACAAATATCTCACATTGTTCAGATATATCATTAAGAGCCTTGAGGACTGTTATAATTAGGGTACCTAGAACCATGATTTTTTTCATTTTATTACTTTAGAATTACCTTTTAAGAAAATAGATAGCTAATTGTCACTTCTTAAGCCGTGCTCCCACACTGTGATAGCTTTCTGACATAGTAAATACAATTAAAGATAAAAGTATTGCTTGTTGAACATTGCTAAGACAGTCTTTTCTTGCTACGACGTTACATAAATTTTGTTACACACATTGGAAGGATGAAACCACATCTGGCTAAATTAGATAAACGTGTTCTAGGGACCAAAGGCAGCCACATGCTGTTCTAAAGGCAAAGCTGTAAGGAAATGCATCTTCCTCAATCACACGTGTTTTCTGTCACGATACCTATTACTTTTCTCATGTTTCCAATCAGAACCCTTCCTATTACCTTTCACAGTGAGATAAACCTGCACACTATGGAAAATATTTTGAATTCTTTTCTGTGTTAGGTGGGTATTCGTAAATGTTTTGGTTTGCTCTTACTCAGTTTGAATGGTCAAGAAAGGACTAGTAGACTGGAGAGATGACTCAGGGATTAAGAGTATTGAGTGCTCTTCCAGAGGACCTGGGTTTAGTTCTCAGGACCCACATGGCAGCTCAAAACTGTCTGTAATTCCAGTTTGAGGGGATCTGATACCCATTTCAAAGCATCAATGCACATAACTTAAAAATTAAAGAAAAGAAAGACCTAGCACTATGCAAGGTGTGTGTGTGTGTGTGTGTGTGTTTATCTTGATAGAAATTATATTTACCCATCAAACTATTCTAACCTTATTGTTACTTTTATTTTGACACAGCATTCACTTGTGGTCCAGGCTAGCTTTGTGGTTTGTAGTCGAGGCTGACATTAGGCTCACAAGCTTCCTGTCTCCACTTCCTACGTGAGGCTGTCAACAAGTGTATACCAGGACTCCTACTTGTGATATTTACTTCGGAAAATGATAAAGTAATACAACTTTTAAGAAATACTAAGTATGGATTTTTTGCATGTATTGGAAAAGAGTTTGGATATCAGTATGAGTTTATTGCACATTTTAACCAATATGGATACGGGTATAATGAATAAAATCACCCATTTGCAAGTTATTGGAAATGTAAACTGTAAACCATGTCAAATAGCATTTAACTTATACGGAAGTTAAAGCTATAGTATCATTTTTTGTAAAATAGTTGATAGGATGTTATTTAACAAGTTACTGTTTTAGGAAGTTGGCTTGGATTGATTTTTAAATTATTAATATCTTTTCATTAATAATGTCCAATAAATCATAACCTTGAAGTATAAGCTGCATGCTTAGGTCACTAGTATCACATTAAACACAATTTTTTGTTACCTGAAAGCTTATTGATGTTTATATAAAATTAGCTTTAAAGTATACTTTTATAAATTATATTTTTGAAATTTATAAACACAGTACTATTGGAATTGTGACAACGTGGTTAGCATAAAGAAATAAAACTGTCTAGAATCAGATTGTAGAAAATCAAGGATGAC
The DNA here is from genome assembly GCA_004026605.1 of Ondatra zibethicus. Lineage (NCBI taxonomy): Eukaryota > Metazoa > Chordata > Mammalia > Rodentia > Cricetidae > Ondatra > Ondatra zibethicus. Next base: position 21,968 of record PVIU01021436.1, read on the forward strand.
TTGTTCCATAAGCATAAAATTAATTATTCTTGGATACAGAGCTAAAGTTGCAATAACTCCTTTTGTGTATTTGAGTAATACTTCCTGCTGTGGGAGTATTGTATTTAAATTAAACTTAAATAATTTGATAATTAAACATTAACAAATCAAAGGATGAGCTCTTTCATTTATTATTAAACAATTTATCCTTAAGGTTATTTCTTATTTCTCCACATAGCAAAGCTTTTGGGAATCAGACTATGTACAGCAATTACCATGATTTAATTGAAGATAAGCAAGTTTCAGAATAATCATGAAGTATCATATCTGTCTATCTACAGACTTTGAAATGAATGTGTAAACATGGCTTGCTCTGAAATTTTCTTACTCAATTAGAATATTTTTAAAATTGTGCCAGTAAACATGGGTCATTGCATTAGTTACTAGCATTCTATAATGTGATATTCTATATTTATTTGTAGCTTCCCTCATTGCAATTTACTAAGATTTCTCTTTTAAAATATTTAAAAATTTGAAGTATGCCAATTTCATTTATTTATCTTTGTATGCAGGCATTAAAGTCAGATATATTCATAGGATTGACAATGTGAAATCATCACCATTGAGCACACTTAAATTCCATTTTATTTTGTTTTTGAGACAAGGTCTTCCTCTGTAGTGCAGGATACCCTTTGTTTTTGATGCTTCTGCTTCAGTCTCCCAAATACGGGTTTAAAGCTCTACAATACCCTGCCCATCTTAAGCACCAACAAATTTCTACCAAGAGAAAAAGCTGCTGCCTTTCTATGCCCAGTGTTTTCATATGAAGATGATTCTGATACCAGTGCTTTGCACATGGGTTACTGTAGAGAGCCCTCCAAAGGAAGTCCTATGAGAGAATGATGGAAGTAGGATTAGACAAAGGATTTGAGACATGGCAAACTTGCTCAAAAAGCCTGTAGACAATACCACGATGAGTTCTGAGGATAGACTCAACCTTCATGAAATTAATCCAGTTGAGATACAGATTTAAACTTTTGGAATGTTCAAGTCTACTAGTCATTGGAAGGCGCCTTAGAAAAGGGATGTGTCTTATTGTAGTGGTTCTCTTGGCCAAGTGCGATTCCTGTGAAAGGACTTGCTTCATGTGATTAAGGCAGTTTATCATTTTCTCCAAACTCTTGGTAGTCTCTTTCCTTGAAAAAAAATCTTACCAACGAAAGATAGTCAGTACAAACTATGGCTGACTCTTCTGCTAATCTAGTGACTTAACTAGTAGTGTAGAATGTTTCTCCCTCAAGGGTCTGACCTACTTCTAGTCCCCATGCTTATACTGCCCATTTAACATTAGGGTAGATGAAGAAATATATAGACAACCTGGTGAGTCTCCAAGATACCAAATGTGTTATATGCTACTATATCCATTTGAAGGTCAAAATAAATTAGCTTTGCTACTGAGTTCCTGGTACATAACCCCAAATTCCTACTGTAAAGCAGAAATATATAGTGCAGCATGCATTTCAGTTTATACTCACATAGCACTTTTCTGTATTTGTTAATGAAGTTGGGAATTTTTATGCCATTTTTGGGTAAATATATGATCATAGTTTCTTGGCTATAGCTACATATTGAAGGAATGGTTCATTTTGCATATATCTGTATGTTCCTATCATGAAAAATCCATCTTACCACACTGCTGTTCACTCCTCTTTTGATTCTGGGATCTCTGAGAGAAGAGACTTTATGATTGAAACCTTGATACTTCTAATCTTTCAGGGTATATTTTTATCACTTTCACATATATATCTACTATAGACACATACATATGCACACACATAATATGTATTAATGTTTGATCTATATGACATACCTTTTCAAGCATCTGCACTGTGCTTCCCCTCCTATATTTGTCACAAACTGCATAATTTTATTTTCTCAATGGCACCTCTAAGATCATAAATTCTTAAATTGTGCATGGCTCAAGTCACAAGAGTAATTGTTCACAGTCTAGAACTCCCAAAGAATATTCATTGCATTTCCATCTGGCATTTGTAATATTTAACTCAGTCACTGAAAGGATTTTAAAGGGTTCTTAAATGCAGAACGTGTATTTCCAGAACAAAGAGACTGTTAAGACACTGCAAGCACAATAGAAGTATAAATACAAAAATATATCATTTTGTTTGGAAGCTATGTTTCAGTATGCTCCACCCTGCTGGGTTTCTGAAACCTTCGGTGATGTTCACTGTTTCCTATCTCCTATCATCTAGCATCTTATCATAGACCCAAAGCATTTGCCAACTCCTGCTCACCTGGTTTGATTGCTAGCATAAAATGGATAGAGTATGCTATGTGATGAGTTTGCAGTTAATGATTCACATGCATTTGGAAAACAGAAGTTAACACAGGAACAGACTGTTTTCTATCCCATTGATGCATAAACTGATTCTAAACTGTTTATCTTTGCTGTTGTGAATGAGCAAGATATTTGCCAGTAGAACAACCAAATTCTTGTGTCTTACCAAGATTAGGTTTTGGACTAGACTATATTATAGGCTATAACAACTAGAGGTAGGAGTCAATACTTGTGGTTATTATATATTATTGTGTCCCCATGAGAAATTTTTGATGGTATACTTCATGACTGGGGTTAGAAGTGGGAAGTTGCCTTATTACTAGTTATATTTTTTCCACCATGATAGCTCATAGCCAATAATACTGGTCAAATGTGAATGTTCTGAAAGACATCAATGTGGCCTGTTTTGAAAGCTAGAGACATCCTCACTTTACACCAGTTTATGGGCTCAGAAGATCCACTGTGAGGTAGATCTGAGTCACGGTTTTCTTGAGTAGTAGTTCTCTTGTCACTTTGTTTGAAAAAGGTACAGGAGAAGGAACAGGCAGACATCCTAGGATGCTGATGTGTCTGTCCATGTAGTCCAACTGTCCTTAAACTATGTGAATAAAATCCTTCCTCTAGTTTGCTCTTAATTTACTAAGCTGCTGTAGGTCCTTGAAGTAATGAGGGCTGTCTGATCTTAGAGTGTCAATTCTCCCTTGAAGTAGTTTTACCCCTCAGCTATTGGTAGTTAGTTCTGGAAAGACTTGGTAGAGAAAGGACTGTGACTGTTTATTGAAGTGGCTGCCCTAAGCCTCCTTAATGTCTTTTGAATTTTATAGATTGAGATTTTGTGTTTGATTGTCATTTATCTTGCCTTTAGAAAGCCTGTTATTCATAAATCATAAAAATAATTTATATATTAGGTTTCAGACTTTCACTTTAAATCTGCTTAACTTTCTGAAATGTTTAGTGTCTCAGGTGACTATAACATTTCTCAAAAATCATGCAAATTCCATGACATATACATTAAATGCATGGAACAAATTGAAAGAAAAAAAGAGTATATAACACTTAAAAAAGTTTTGTGGTGAAAGTGTTATAGCTTAATTTAAAGATTTTACATTTTTCTCTTTCTTTGGAGCTACATTTCTAAATTTTTATTTTCTTTTAAGCATCCTAGTGAGTAGTATTACATCTGTGGTCCTTTCCCCATTTCCTTTTTTCTGCATTTTTTTAGAATTTATTTTTTTTAAAAAACTCTTTTTTCTCATTTTACATGCCAAATCCATTTCCCACTCCTACCCTTCTCCTGCTCCCTCCATCTTCCCCCTTCCCCCTTCCCTCACTATTTCTTTTTAATAAAAATTAAGCAAAGTTTTGAATTTAGAGGTATATGTCTCCAAACTATAAGCTATGTTTGCATTAAAATTTTAAAGCTATTTTTCCTTGATTTTCTGAACAATATGGATATCATGTGATTGTCTCCTTTCACTCTTCTGTTCCCTCCTATCACAGTGGGTAGAATTACAAGATCATAGTCCCTCTCATGATCAGAAGAAAATCCTTCCAGTTTTTTCCTCAAAGCAGTACGTTTCTAGCATTCCACAGTACAGATTAAGGGTATTTAATGTGCCTAGAAGTTATCCTTCATTATGAGTGAATTTTCTCCTCTTTAAGCTTTGATCTTTCATCAATTTTTAAAGCTAAGTTTCATCAAACCATTTTAAAGTATGGAGACATTTCTACTCAATTACTTTAATCTGCTAACATGCTGGGATAAATGAATATCTTTTTAAACATAAATCATCCTTTTATTTACAGAACAAGATGAGATTGGTAATGGCCATAGTTTTAAATAGTTGAGGACTGTAGATCTTTCCATATTTGAAAGCAAAACTTACTTATATTTATATGTTAAAAATTATCATTTCTTAGCTTTTCTTATGAGAGTGATCCTAGACTAGTAAAAGGAATAAATTAAATATGACTTTATAACTTCTAGACAGTTTATAAAGTAGATATTCTCACTCTTCCTATTTTGATGTCTGAGTCTACATCTGTAAGCTTATATTTAATTAATCCTTGAATATTAAGATTTATTGAGCTTAAAAAGATATGATGGGGCAGGTGAAAATGATCAAATTATATACATCTATGAAATTTGTTAATGAAAAACACTAAAAAAAAGAAATGTTACATAAGGTATATGTACATAATAATAATGTTACATAAGGTATATTATATAGAAAGTTATTATTCTCTGTCTTATAGTAATTGGTTTTTATTATATTTACCCCAGTGGTCAAAATAATCCTATATGATTTTTTTGAGTCACAGACTTCATATGTAGCCTGGGTCAGCCAGAAACTCATTGCATATTCCAGGCTGGCCTCAAGCTTGTGGTGATCTTTCAACATCGTCTCTTTAGTACTTGATTGTAAGCATATGTCACCACACTGGACATTCACAATTTTTATTAATCATAAAAGTCCCTATGAATGCCATATTAATTTTTATTAAGGAACAGTGTTGAATATAGTTATATTTTTTTATAAATCTAGAATAGTGGAGTATGTTTTTATTTAAAAATTTTAAATGAATAAAAATTGTACAGAATAATACCATAACATTTTTATGCAAGTGTATACCATTTTAATCATATTCACATGCTGATTATCACCTCCTAGCATCATAAAGAACCCTTACATATCCCCTCATTACCCTTTATCTTCTCTAGCTGTTCCCCTTCTACTAAAATGTGTTTGTTGACATTTCTTTTCCTCTTTTTTTTTTCTAGATTCCAAATATAAGAGAAAACAAAGCAGACATCTCAGTCCTCTGGCTCTTCATATCTCTGTGTTCTCTCTTCTGTGATGTGTCCTGAGCCTTTCGTGTACCTACTACATTGTAGATGTATCAGTAAGGGTTGGTACCTCATGGTCATTTGTTCTCTGCATGTTGACCATGTGTTGATTTCTGTGATGATGTCAATCCACCATAAAAGCAACTCCTTTGATGGAGAGTGTGAATTACATCTATTTGTTGGTCTGAAGGATAAGCATTTGGAAGACAGTTAGAAACTGTACTCATTTAGGAGAGTGGTAGTAAATGCTCCTCTAGTGTCTTTTGCCTCATCAGCCATGGATATTTGTTCAGGCTTAGATCATCAGGCATGTGTTCCTTCTCAGTGGATAGGTCTTAATTCCAATTAGACAGCTGTCAATTTTTACCAAGATATGTACTCTTGCACCTTTGGGGCTATCTTTCTGGAATGGTCATTGTTGTGGTTCATAGACACCATATCCAGAAAGGACTATTGATTTCTTTTCTCAGAAACTTGCATAACGCCTTTTCATCCTATGAGAGTTATTCCTGAGGGTAGAGGCTTTTTGGTCAGTTCCAACTCTGTCTTTCCTAGTTCTCAGTCCAATGTGTATGGTGTCTTATACAACACAGTATTATTTTCAAACACTGGAAGGTATCCAATGGCAAAGGCAGCATCTTTTATTGTTTGGGAGTCACTGGGACTCACTCCTCTGATCAGCAACTCACAGGGAGGTTTCCTGTGCCTCGGGTTTTGTTAGATAGCATATGACTCTCATGTGCACTATCACCCCAATTAGAGACTCTTCATTCAAACTATGTATGTTTCCTTATTACTTTGAACCTTGGTGTTAATGTTGTTTTTTATATTTTAATTAATCAACTGGTTATGTTTTCCAGGTTGATCACAGTTTCCCCTCCTTCCTCTCCTCCCAGTTCTTCCCTCAACCTCCCTTTTCCTCTTTCCCCATCCACTCCTCCTCCTTTTTCTTCAGAAAACGGCAGGCCTCCCATGTATTTCCATGATCTTCTATGGCGACTAGCCATGGCATATCAAGTTGCAATAAGATTAGGCACTTCCTTTCCTATTAAGACTGGATGAAGCAATCCAGTTGAAGTGAAGAGTCCTAAAAGCAGGTAATAGAGTCAGAGACAGCCCTTGCTCTCACTGTTAAGGAGCTCCACAAGAAGACCAAGCTATACAACTATAACATATGTGCAGAGGGCCTACAATGGCTGGGCTAATTTATATTCTTGCCAATAGCATAAAACTTCATATGTTCTCTGTTTCTGTGTTGAGATTTATTGATTTGTTGGGTTGGATATGTCTTCGATTTTTATGCAAGAGTATTCTTAGCAGCTTTTTCTTGAATATTCCATTAATGGTATGACTCACAGTGGAAAACAACATCTCAGACTAACGAAATCACCAAATTTGAACTCAAGGGTAGCAAATAATGATTGGACTGAGTCTAGCAGTGGAAGGTCTAGACCATTCAATAAACCTCAGGTGGTATGGAGGCTGCTGCAGAAATAGGCCAGTCTTCTATCATTGTCTTAAGGCTGTCAGCCAGCAAACCATACTGCATAGCAATGCTCTTTACTCTAGAAGGTGGGGTTACAACTGCCTTTCCACAGTCCTAGCTTCTGGACCCTTAAAATTCTTACAGGGTTTGTTTCAGGTCCTTCAGAGACTTTTGTTGTTGTTGTCTGCCAACCTAGGCTTTGTGGCTGGCTGTTTCTAGACCCAATCTTATGATTTTTCCTTGTTTTCCGGTTCTGAGAGTAACAGTCTCATATAATAGATCCCCTTTCAAGATGGCATCTGATCGTGAGACTCTAAGATATGACATGCAATTTAATGCATTATTCTCTAAAGCTAATTTGTCCTAAATAAAAGCAGTCACTTTCAAACCAAATTCCTGTATTTACTTCAAATCTTGTAGGAACCTGTAGGAACCTATGGTTTCTACAGCAGAGGCTATGGTCTGGTTTTGTACAGGGTTCTCAATGTTCTCTGGATACCTTGTTCATATATAGTCAGTTCTCTTCCTCTCTTGAGTGGGGATGTTTGAGGACTGTTTCCTACTTTTCTCTGCTTTGCCCCCGTCCTGTACTTTTAGCTTTCTTTTGACCTTTCTCTTGTTTGCTGCTTCCGTTCTCTTTCTCTCTTGAAAGTATAGATTCTCCTTTGTTGCCCTGATTTGTCTCATTTACTTACTCAGTTGAACACAAAAGACATTTTTAGTCTGCCATTTTCTTAGTAAGGGTTTCTGTGGCTGTGAAGAAACACCATGACCACAGAAATTCGTATAAAGGAAACCATTTAATTAGGTGGCTTACCGTTTAGAAGTTCAGTTCATTATCATCATAGTGGGACACGGTGGTATAGAGGCAGGTATAGTGCTGTGGGTAGAAGGAATGGAGAATTCTTCATCTTTTATCCTCAAGCAACAGGAAGTGGACTGAGACACTGAGTATGGCTTGAGCATATGTGAGACCTCAAAGCCCACCCCACAGTGACATACTTCCTCTAACAAGGGCACACCTACTCTAACAAAGCCACACCTCCTAATAGTGCCACTCACTCTGAACTTATTCGGGGCAATTACAATCAAACTACCACAGCTATCTACCAGTGTTGACATTTGTGCAAAAACCAAGTTCCATATCACTAATCTTTTGAATATTCACAGGTGTGTTCAAGAATAGGTTGAATTCCTATTATGTGAGAGAATAATGCTATAAGAGAAGTTAGGTGGCGTCTACATTAGACTCTGCTGGATAAGCCAACCACTCAGGTTTTGTAGGCTCATTCCTCAGGTAAATGATTAGATTAATTTTGGAAATAATTTCAGTCTAAATCTACAAATGATATATTTCTAACTTTAAATGTCACTTTAAACTTCATGTAATTTGCAATTTAATATGAAAAGCGATTTTGTGTTGACAGAGAAATATGTTGAAAAATAATATCTGAACATATAGACCATTGTATAAAGAAACATTGCTTATATTTTAGAGACACATGAAAAACAATTTGACTCACAGTTACTTTGATATATTTAACTAAAAGTAACATTGTAGAGCACAGAAAAGATCTTTATTCATTATGGGGTAGGTTGTCACTATCTTATTATTTATAATGTCATGGACTTCCTAAAACAAATGGTGATAATTTGGGAGTTTTCTTTTTTCTCTTTTTTAAATTTATTTAACTACACTGACTTACAGTAAATTAGTCCTAATAATACTACAATATATCAGACCAAGGAAATTTTCAGTTGATTACTTTTTCTTAGTATCTATTATTAGTATTTTCATTTTTTGTTTGTTTCTTGTGGGTTAAAGTCTATTTATTTTAATATATAAAGTATTGAAATTTACTTTTTCTTAGTGTCTATTATTAGTATTTTCATTGTTTTGTTTGCTTTTTCTGGGTTAAACTCTATTTATTTTAATATATAAAGTATTGAAATGCTTATAAAATAGTAGCTTTCAATAGAATTATCCCAACATGGGAATTTGTATTCCTTTTATTGTAAAAAATAATATTACATTAAAAGGAAATTTGCATGTTTTGGTATTTAAATACACCCAAGAGCTAATATAAAATCAATTCAATATAAAATTCATAATACAAAAGAAAGCATGAGGATGAGAAAGCACGGTTTTTGTTGTATCCTGGAGAAATTTATTAACCTTTCCTGCAAAATATTTATTCTTGCATTAGCATATAATGGTATACATTTCTGCAATATTATATATTTTAAGATTTATTTCTAGTATGACAGACATTAAAAGGCTATTTTGAGGAAAATTTTGCTAGGAAACAGATATGTTAGCATTCTATTTTCTATACATGTTTGTGGTTTTCATGTATTTTTGATTAAGATTTTCTTTGACTCTAATTTGTATCAGAGTTATTTAGTGGCTTACAGGAATCTCCAAACCTAGCTCTGTGTGTGAGTATTATATTAAAATTTGGGTAAAACATTCTATTAGCTGTATCATAATGACATATTGTTTTGAATTTATCTTTTTCCTACTTATAGGACTTATATGATAAATGAGTAAAGAGAAATATTTGAACATATTAACTGTCTGATCAGACAGTTTTAAAACTAGAAGAACAAATGAATGAATAAAATAAGGACAAAGTCTCCATGGTAGTCACTATATCAGAATTAATTACAGAATATCTTTCACTATCTTTTTTTCATATTCTTTTATTTTTTTATTAAAAAAATTTACATTTCCTCCTGTTCTCCCATTCCCCTCCTGCTCCCCTTCACTCCTCCTCCCTCCCCCTGCTTCCTTAAAAGAGGGCATGGTACCCTGCCCTGTGGGAAGTCCAAGGCCCTCCCCCCTCCATCCCAGCCTAGGAAGGTGTGCATCCAAATAGACTAGGTTCCCAAAAAGATAATACATGCAGAAGAGATAGGTCCTAGTGTCATTGTTGATGGCTTCTCAGTCTGCCCCCATTGGCAGCCACATTCAGAGAGTC
>PVIU01021437.1:0-31576 GCA_004026605.1 Ondatra zibethicus
ATGCTAACACCATGTTATAGCTCTGCTGCTTTTAACTCTTTAGTCTTTAATTTGTTCATTGAAAACTGAGCTCTATCATATAGAAATGTGAACAACAAACAAATTAATATAAGGAAAAGGCTTAGATTTTTCCCGAAATATGGAACAAGTTGAATCATAGATATTGCTTGAGTTTTCCAGTAAAACAATGACTTCTTTGCAAAAAAAAGAAAGTCATCTTTAACGGAATTGAATTAAATGAAAAATATCATCTTTACCAAATTTGAATCATCTTGATATTAATGTGACTTGTGGAAAAACTTATTGTGAACTTTTCTCTAGATCCATTTTTTTTTTATTTTAACCTTGGTGTATTATTTATAATAAGCAAGTACAAAATAAATTTACCTATATTTCAGAAAGAAAGAACATTGCACAAACATCTTGACTTTTCTTACAGACACAAATACTGATAAATTCCCAGGCTTGGCCAAACACTTGAATTGCATAGCATTGAATGGGTAATATTTTACTGAAACTCTACCAACACAAAGAAACGTAAGGTGCAAAACCAATTTGGTTTATCAATATGGAGTTGATAGAGTGTCTGTGATCTTTGGATCTCTATACTTTAACTTTTCTATAATAAAGTTAATGCAATGTATCTCTTACTGGGAGGAGGAAAGCAAACCCCGTTCCTTGATAAGAAAAAAAAGGGAGAGCTGGCAACACCAGTTTTTATGTTGTGCCCTATCCAGCTGACACTGTCCTTTTGGAGAAGCCAATGACTTGTTAGTACCCCTAGCAGCAGTGTGAACAGATGCGTCCCTGACAGGCGATGGATGGTCAGGGTCCATCTGGCCAGTGCAGCTCGGACAGAAATGATGTATACAGCTTCATCAGCGAATGACTGTCATCAATCCTGGGCCATGGATAGCGTAAATGACAGCTACGCTGCAGCTGAGACCCCAGGTGTGAGACTGAGGAGGGCTGATTTAAGAATGCTGGGTAATCAGGAATGTATAGGCTCCTGGACTTTAATTTGTATCTTTAACCTCCTATAAATATATGGCTCTACTGTAGCAGGTATGTGTTTTTTAGTGCCTCATCATGAAATTAGCTTCAGAACGACGGCTGTTCTTTGCTCCCTTTTAACTACTGATGACTTCAGCACCCGAGCTCCAGGTCTAAATGCATGAGGTGTCCAGCCACTCTGTGGCGTGCACACAATTTAATTATTATCTCATTGATTTTTCATAGATTTCAATTTTCTCTTCTTTAAGTCACGGTGGCTGTCCTATTCTGATCTTTTGGTTTTCTTTCCATGATTTCCTTATGGATTCATCTGAAGTAATTTTGTTTACTTTAAAAAAAAAAACGATTTTGTTTACCTCCTCTCCTCCCCAGTGACACCGCCACTCCTCTCAGGAATGTCTCGCTGCAACAGTCTTAAGGAGGCCTTTCTGTGCGGACCATCCACAAAGGAAACTTCCAGTTAGTACAATATCTCAGAAAGAAAACAATGTCCCTCTGCTTATTCACCAACAAAAGGTACCTGATTTGTAAATGGTTTCTCTTTAGTATGCATTAAGGATCATGCATAATTTGCATCTATTAGCATTTTATTATACCACTGGCACTGGGGAAGGAAAATGAAAACAATTATTGTGTCCTCGGAGGACATTTCTTTACTTATAACTGTTTTACAATGAATCATTTTTGTTTATCAGTTTACTGGATACATGAAATGTAGAAACTGGGAACTGAGAGGTTCCTAAAAGCCTAGGAATCCATAAGGTGGCCTCACGTGTTTTCACAGAAAGCTTCTTCAAGTTCTTCTAACTCATTAGAATGAATTATGTCAGTTACCAGCAGCAGATCTGGAAGCATTTGAATCTGATGGAGGGGGATTCCCTTGCCCCAGAGCATCCACAGATATTAGACTCTCTCATTCTAGCAAGTTAGTGCAGTCAAAAGAGTTTCTCTCAGAGGCTAACCAATGAGAATTCCCTTCCCAAATTTGGAATAAAGTTGCCTCTCAGACTGGCCAGCAATTAGGGAGAGGGTTTGGAGAACTCAAGACAGTATGGTCCCTTCCAGTAAAGGCTATTCCAAAAAGCATGCAGGACCTAAGAAAGGTCATTTACTGTTAATAAACCTCGAAGGAGAATGAGATAGGAGACAATGTTAGAAACAATTAAGCAAGCATCTTGCATACACTTTAAAAGTGTGATGGTTCTGACATTGTTCACTGGTCTTGACAATATATCCTGGAAAAAAGATAAAAGAATTCAACCCCATTTCCTTTATATTTCTTGCTAAGGGACTTAACTGCTCCTTTAATATTCCTTATGCAAAAGTCACTTCATCTTAGGATAAGAACTGAAAGCAAAAATTCATAATCATGTAAAATAAGAAGCATGGAAAGTGTTGGCAGAGGTTTGCCCTGTTTTAGCAATAAATTTTAGACATATGATATGCCAAATAATTTTTAAGTTATGTAATAGTATTAGAATAGTATAATAGCTGCATGAACTAGTATAGAATAATGGAAAGAGAGGAGGAAGGGCAGGAGAAAGGGGGAGGGGTGAGAGGGAGATAGAGAGATGCGGGCAGGGAGGGGAGAGAAAAATGGGAAAGTCTCTCTGAACTTTCAACCTAATTTCTATAGACACTTTACTTTAAGGCCTGACAGACATCTTGAACATGATTTCAAGAACGGAATGGTTCAACTGTCATTCTTAAGGATAACACGCCAACTGATGCCTGAAGGTGGAAGCCAAACTGAACAAATTAAAGAAGTCTTCTGTGCCATTCTGTTTCTGAATGTCAAGAATAAAGCTAGAAGACTGGAGAGTCTTAAAAATGCAATGTGCATTGTATTAATAGCTTTCCACAGTTACTTGTGCTTCACACATTCTTTATTCAACATAGTTGCTTGGTAAGGAGAAATTTATTGTAACAAAATAGACAGTTTTGACTATAGATATTATTGACTTCAAGAAGTTGCTAATTGAGCGGGGCAGTAGTGGTGCATGCCTTTAATCCCAGTGCTTGGGAGGCAGAGACAGGAGGATCTTTATGAGTTCGAGGCCATACTAGTCTACAAGAGCTAGTTCCAAGATGGGCTCCAAAGCTACAGAGGAAATCCTGTCTTGAAAAACCAAATAAAAAAAAAGAAGAAGAACAAAAATGTTGTTGAGTCAGTCTTTAAATGAAGACTATGATTTCAGTATGACAAATATCGATTGCAGATATCATTTATAGACATGGATGGAAATTAAATGTTTGTATTTGAAATCTAATGAACCCATAACTTCTATACTAATGGTTCTCATCTAACAAAGACCCTAAAAGTCATATTCTAACTTTGGATGTATTTCCTTTGGCTCATGAGTAGGTAAACCTTCTGTCTGATAGCTACACCTAACCCAGAAAGGGCAGCATAGTTAGAGACCCTACCTGAAGAAGGACGATTAAAAGAAATCCCACACTAGCTCAGAATTGAGAATAATAGATGTTTATTTATTTAGGGGTAGACTCACAAATCAATGTTCTCAGCTGGAAAGGAGAACAGCAACCGAATCCTGCAGCCGGAAGAGGCCAGATGCACGCTTTACATTGGCATAAATTGTATAAGAGGCCATGCCTCAGTGGGCTGGTAACTTGAAGGCTTCTGGCTATGGGTTTTCCCACAGCACCTACCTAGCCTGCAGAACATTGTGATGTGCTTTGCATATGTCAGTTCTATCTCCACTTTTGTTTCTTCCTTTTGCTTTATTGCTTCCTTAACCTTTATTAAAGAATTTCCCTAGGAGCATTCCTGTGACTGGTTAATGCAAGTTCCCAGTCAGTGTCTACATTTGGGTCCTTGAGCAGGTGCCATTTCACCACATCTTTCCATGATTCCAGGGTCAGAGGGGAAATGAAAAAAAGACTAACAAACACCAGGATTTGGTGGGTCCCTCTCTCACGGAGAAGTCCGAGCATCACTGAGACTGGGTGTGTTTATTACACAGAATTGAACAGAGAGATGATGTTGTTGCAGGCAGCCAAATAAGGAAGAGGGTCAGTAACATACAGATAAACAAGGAGGAAGGATTTAGGTATACGGTTGGATAAAAGAGACAAGTTTAGTCTTCAGGCCATATCATGAGGAGCAAGGGAGGGAAGCTACAGTGAACAGTTTCTGCACACACTATCAGCACACACATTTGGACCAGGAACCAAGGCTAGGACGCTCTCATGGGGCTGAGCCATTGGTCCAAGACATAGCCTTGCCCCTATCAAGCAACACACACTCAGGACTTCACTTAGGCACTATGATCTCGCTTTGCTCTGTGCCTACCTTAGTTCTCTCAAAGCCAAGTTCTAACATGAATCAAAAACAATTGATAAAAGCTTCCAGAAAAAATGGTTTAACCCTTAGCTTACATGGGGAGGCCTTTTTCTGGACTCTCTTAGTTTCTCGATAATGTCTTTCTACTGGAAGCTGATGGAACTGCCTGTGTGTCTTAGAACTGATGATGTGTTTCTTTAAGAAGCATTTTCCTACCCTGGATGGTCTTGGTAAAGTATATTAGGACCAAAGAGCTGAAAATAGACATTAATTAATATAGACCTGCTTCCTGCTCGGACAGGAGTCATAGTGAAACTGCAACCTAACACAAGCCACAGGGCAGAGGGTATTATATGAATCCGAGACTAATGTATATGTTATTAGTCATGGGTCTCTTTGTTTGGAGGATCTCACGTGGGGATGTGAGGTGATACTAGGTGGATGCCGAAGGGTTTGTGATTTCTAACAAGTACTAATCTGTATTTGAAAATGAGGAAGAAACATGCATTTCTTGGAGGTTTTGTGGTACCGTGTGAGTAATAAAAGCATCGAGACCCTCTACTGTCAAAGTGAAAGGTAGATTTTTTTTTGTTTGAGATGGAGTAAATTCAATACAGCATGAATTTAGATGGCAAATGCTAGAAAATTTGTGGAATTTGAAAGATCAAAATATAACCTATTTGATTTCTTTCCTCCAGGAAAACTGATAAACTTTCTTTTTTAATGTGGCAGTTGACATAATTTCATTTAGACAGTCCCATTAAGCTCAATGGAAGGCACACCAGTTGATTACTAGGGATGGAATTAAAAGCAATTTCAAATGGAGAGAAATACAAAAAAAAATATATTTTAACCCTGATGCATTAAATTGCAGTGTAAGGACACCATGTATGGATCACATATACATGACAAGTGGGTGGCTTTTATTCCTCATTATTCTCAAACTCACACTGCTTCATAATATAGGAACTTAATATTCATTAACTGAATTGTAAGGGTTTTGGAAAATCTAAGTCAGTTAATTTATTACATTAAGAGCTATGCAAATTTTACATTATTCCTTGGAGACTCTATTGTGTAAGTGTATTTCACTCGGCAGGTAGAAAAGCTAGAACAGATAGTAATAGCAGATTGTAGAGTGAGTTGTCGTCTCACTAGTTTGGAGTGAGAATAGGGATCTTGGGATCCTATTCCAAATGGTGACCAGCCTTAAAATGAGCAAAGGGACATTTGGGTGGCACCAAGCACATGCACCAGAAGATGGAAGCCACCAAGCATGCACAAAAAAAGAGGACTGTGATCTTTACATTATTTTGAATTTTAATTATTTTAAACCTTTAGTTAAAAAGAAAAAAGTACTACTAGTCTTATTCAGTACCGTAAGAGTTATTGTTGGTGGGTTTGGTTCTGTTTTCATGGTAGCATTAGTTTCTATATTTGAAACTATTGAATACATGCCATCTTCCCATTTCCAAAACTAAAGCCAATGGTTCAAGGGAACTGGACACAGTTAGCTGTTCTTTCTTTTTTTCTTTTTTTCCTAATCAACCCAGTACCCTCTGGCCAAGCACCAGTGGAGCCCAGCATCATGGCACATTTCCCCACAATACTCTCACACTCAGCCACCACCTAGGAGGAGAAGGAGTGAGAGGGCTATTGAGCACGGAGAATTCCTCCAATGAATCACAATTACGTGAACACCTGTGCTAACTAAGTTTGTGCTGAGCCACGGTGAAAATTTGCGAAGTGCTCAACAGCCCTGAGAGTTTCCCATTTATTATCTCAGGTGGGGTGGTTTGCAACTGTACATTAGGTGGCAATGTGAACCATGTAAGGACATGCATTCAAGCCCTCATCTAGGACCTTTTCATTCTACCTGCAGGGCACAGCTGTGCTGCTTAAGAGGCCAGAGTTCTGCTTCTGAATGCCTGCCCAGAAAAGTTAAGGGCAAATGCAGAATTCCTTCTCCTCCAAGTGAGGTGACTTTAGAACAGGTGGCACATTCACTTACATTTCAAGATGGATTTACCACGGGATTGATCTTGGAAAGACCCTAAAAATCAATGGGGTTTTTATGAATCTATAACCTTGTATTATATTAAACTGTAAAGATATCAAAACTCTAAAGGATGAAAAAGAATTTTACTCATAAGCATGAATTTTAAACTGTTCACAAATTCTGTGAAAATGCAGGAAAACCAGTTTAGATACCAAGAAACTTATAAACAGACTTTTTTGAGTGAATGATTGATGAGAACTGGAAAAATAATTTATGAATGAAGTCATCAAAATAGCTAAAGCCTTGATGTAAGCAGTGAGACTGAGATCCTTGAGTAAGTTGCATACAGGGTCCATTGTTGAATACAGAATAATGGTTATACATAAGTCCCAGACAGAGGCTTTCACTGAAAGTATCCTCTGTACTAAGAACTAGAAACTACTGTGTCATCTCTGAATGTTAATGCAGTTTTAAGAACAGAAATTTCTGTACATTTCTATTGAAACGGTAGATAGATTTAACCAAAATCCTTCAGTGAAAATTTTATTTGTTATGTTGAATAGCTATATTGGATAGAAGATAAACTCAGGGATACAGATACAAAGGCTAGGATCTCCTCTAGCATGTATTCTAAATATTACTCTCACAGCTTCATGCTCTGTGCACAGGACAGGTACAGGGTACTCAGTAGTTAGTGCAATTGTTATGGATAACAAGGGCATGATATGAAACAGCAGGGGATGATGGAAAGCGAAACCTTGATGCCATGAAGCAGAACAGCCAATGAACCAGTCATTACTCGGAGGCAAAGACTGTGGGTTCAGGGCCATACAAGAGGCTGTTAGATCATAGATGCTTTCCAATTTTGTCTGGGTTTAGCTGGGAGACAGAAGAACCCTGAATATCTCAACTTCCCTTAAAGGTTTTACTCATCTGGGTTTCAGTCGTTCCCAACCATTAACTGAAAAGATAACTCTTTCCCCCGCTGTTGCCCCTGTAATTAGATGAAAGGAAAAATAAGATGCACGGGATTATGTCTGCTGGTAAGGTCTGGCTTAATGCCAGAGTCCTCTAATGAAAATTAACGCTTTCTGCATCTGGGTCCATGACATATGTTTTGAAGAGAGGAGTTTATAAGTCTAGGTGAGTGGAGTAGGAGGGGAGAAAAAGATTTGTAGGATGGAATAGATTCATATATCATTTAAGAATTGGGTTCATTTGGGTTTTCTGAGCACCAAGCATATGTTAATCACTTGACACACACTATCTCATTTAATCCTCACAGCACAACACAAAAGTAATGGATCCCAAACCTTTTATGAAAGTAAGAAAAATGAAGTTGAAGGTGGGTGACCTAGTTCACGCTCAAGTTTACTTCAGCCTGGAACCCTTGTCCAGCTGTGGTCAAAACTCAAGAATTTTAACTCCTACAAAATGCTGTCTCCTAGTGGCTGGAGTTTGCTAAGAATCCAGCCAAATTCAGCTCCTGAGGGGCTGGTGTTTGCCGTAATGGGGAAATGATATTAAACCCTTCAGGCTCAATTCTCCATCTCAAAGGCATGTAAAAAGTATTTGTTAAAATTATCTAGATGTTTTATATCCTCTAATTATCTTTTAAAAGTTTATTGACCATAGAGTCTTTTTGTCATATAACGCATCCTAACCACCACCTATATCTTCTGCACCTGTGTTCAGGCAATCACAGTCAAACACATACATATCCACACACATGTAGACACACAACCTTACTAGATTTTTATTTTTTATAGTGTAATTCTGTTTTCCTCTTTACCATGAAAATAGGATACTTCATTATCCGAACATTCTTTTATTCTGATCTTGTTAGGTTACTGGCTAACAGCACTTAGAAACAAATTCACATTAAGGGCTTTGATCTCCATTTTAAGTTTTATTTTTCAATCATGCGTGTGTCTATGATTTTATACCACGCGTATGAGGATACCTATGCAAGCCAGTACAGAGTGTTGGATCCGCTGGAGCTGTTGACTTGTGACCTACCAGATGTGGGTACTAGGAAATGAACTCTGATCCCTAGGAAGAGCAATACACAGTCTTATCAGGTAAGCCAGGCTCAAGACCCACTAAAGTTTTAATGACTATCAAAGGCATTATCAGTTATTTAGTATTTAGCTGATTCATCTAGTATCATAGTTTTTCTACATAAAATGCCTGACAGAGAAAATCATCCTAAATGATGGGGATTTCAGGTCTTGGTGGAAAAAGATTTCAGGTCTACAAGGCTGGCTATGGCCCATGTTCCTTTAAATATACTTGAAAGGTGAATGTTTACTTTGCCTCTGCATAACGCTGACCCTAGTGAAGAGGTGCATTGAAATATTACACTCCCTGAGATCAGAGGCCACTGATAATGGCCTTACTGCTGCCATTTCTAGCTTCCTATTAAATGATGCCTCACCATGCAACATTCTACACTTGATCTGGTAAATCGGTATTAGTGACCTTAAGTCAGCAAACTTTGCTTCTCTTGACACTGAGTAGCACTGTAACATTTAAAATTCATAGTTACGTTTACTTTTAAAATGGAATTTACGGTCTTGAACTGTCTTAGCAGAAAGCTCGAAGAAAAGACCCAGCCTTTAATGCTGAGGTAGGATGATGCCAGTGGTCACAGAAGTTATAGCTCAGCAGGCAGTGCATTGAGGTGGCAGAACCTTCAAGTACGACCCACAAATTAGTTGTGTGATCTCTTTAACTACCTGAGCCATGGACAAAATAAATTGCTAGGCCCTTGACAATCTGCTGTGTCTGTGCATTGATGTCATAACAATTGGATATGTTTGGTAGTGCTGGGATTCTCAGGATAAACATCTCTGTTCATTGTCTCTGATGGGTCTCATCTGTGTTCTATGGGACTCAGCCAAATCTCCCTTTTTTTCCTCTAGCTACTTCTCTTCCTTCATGACCACACCAGCATAGTCTCTCTATAGTTACTTCATCTGGTTAAAATTAGTGCAGAATGAGTTTTTTTTGCACAGGGATGTGGATTGCTAGAAAGACTTGCACATTTTGTAGCATTGTAAATCATTGTTTTGAACAATCAAACTAGTATCAAATAGAAAGCACCATAAAGAAAATAAACGGATTGCCTGCTCCAGTATCTGCCCTTCCTCCATATCCACCCTCCCGCTCCCCCAAGCTCTCCCCAGACCTTCCCTTCTCCCTTCTCCTTCCCCCTCCCCTTTTCCCCCTACCCCACCCCCTTAAAGGAGCCATTTTAGGGTTGGCAAGAGACTTGGTTCTACCCATAGTCACACTGATGAATATCTTGAATATCATCATAGAAATTTCGTCCAATGGATGGAGATAGAGACAGAGACCCACATCCACAGCAGAGCAATGGACTGAGCTCCCAAGGTCCAGTTGAAGGGCAGAAGGAGGGAGAAGATGAGCAAAGAAGTCAGGAACGCGAGGGGTTGGTCCACCCACTGAGAAAGTGTGCCTGATCTAATGGGAGCTCACCAAATCCAGCTGGACTGGGTCTGAACGAGCATGTGATCAAACCCAACTCTCTGAATGTGGCTGCCAATGGCGGCAGACTGATAAGCCATCAATAATGGCACTGGGACCTGTCTCTTCTGCATGTATTGGCTTTTTGGGACCCTAGTTTACTTGGATGCACACCTTCCTAGGCTGGGATGGAGGGGGGGGAGGGCTTGAACTTCCCACAGGGCAGGGTACCATACCCTCTCTTAAGGATGGAGTGGGACGAAGGATGGTTAGTGGGGGAGAAGGAGGGGAATGGGAGAAGGGGAGGAAGTGTAAATTTTTGAATGGAAAAATAAAAAAAAGAAAATAACAGATTGCTTTTCATCCACTAAATTACACAATATAGGAGACCTCATTCTCTTTTGAACAATGCACCAATGAATTATGTTATAGTCAGAGTGGCAATGAAAGCCTATTTGGCATTTAAAATAATTGAGTTAATTCTATGTGGATGAGCAAGGATACATGTTGATAACACAATGATGTCTCAAAACTCAATAAAGCATTCATGTAAACTTAAAATAAAACAATGGGACATTACTTATGGATACATATATATGTAATCATCATAAATAAACATGTCTATGAAAGCAATACATCTATTTAAGATTATTTGTCCCCACCAGAAAGGTGGAATGATTCTGAGAGAGGTTTGTGGCATCACATTTGGGAACAAAGCTGCCCTCATTCCTTTTGCAATGCTTTATCAGGATAAAGAAGCAAGGAGCAAATATTTCAAACTTTTGATCATACATCACAATTGTTGGATCTCAGTGAATATAAGGGTATTTATTCATCTGTGTAATTTTAGGTATTTTAAAGATTTCTTTTTTTTCTCCACATTTAATTTTTTTATTATTGCGTTATACATAGTACCATTCAAAATTTCCACCTCCTCCGCTCCTCCCATTTCCCTCCCGCTTCCCCACTCCCCCTCCCCTTTTCCCCTCCAGTCCTAAAAGAGGGCAGGTTACCCTGCCCTGTGGGAAGCCCAAGGCCCTCTCACCTCCATCCAGGCCTAGGAAGGTGTGCATCCACACTGACTAGGATCAAAATAGTAAGAATGAAACCTGTAAGAGACGCTTCTTGTTAAGATGAGAAGTGGAGAGTAAGCCTTGGAACTGTCCTCTCTAACTTTCCACCAGGAGTCCCGAGGAGGCACAAGAAAAGATGAAGACACAAGGCAAAGTTGGGGCACGCCAACCAACTAACCATGAAATCTGGGAGGAACTGACTCACAGTGAAAATTCAACAGGACTGGAGGGAAACCATCTGTTCCTTTGGGGATAAACATCATCCTGGCAAATAAATGCATGCCTGTGTGCTATGAGAGAGTATGAGCAGAGACACCTCTCCCCAAAAAAAAAAAAATTTGAACAATATGGTATCCTGCGCATAGAGGCGCAGTTTTGAAAAGTATAGAAAAGGAGACTGGAGGAAAGCAGAGTTCATGGCTGTGCCAAGTGAAGTCAGTCAGCCCTATTTCCAACCTCTGAGCGACTGTGGATTCTGACCGCAGGGAAAGAAAGGAGACGTTCAATGCTTCTCCTTTGATTGTACAATGAGGAGGTGTTCAGCCACTGGGGGACCTTCATTTCATGTCCTCCTTCAACCTCATAGCTCAAAAGCCATTTGCAATATATATATATATATTTGAGACAGGACATTTTTTTCCACATGAAAAGTTTTTCCTGAATCTCTTTATTGCCTATTCCTTTCTCAACTTTATTTCCCTGTAGAAATGTTCAGTGTCTGGAGAATAAAAAAAAGGAATAAAAAAAAAAAAACCCTGAAACCTGCCATAGCATTATAGAAAAGAACTACTATTACATTTTGTAATTCTAACTTTAAATCAAGTGAATTGATTTGCATAAAGTAACACTGATAGAGGCTGATACAATACAAAACTGGATTTCTGGATTTAGAATTTCTTCCCCCAACTTTTATTCTGAAGATTTTTTTTTCTTTTCCTCCTATGAACAGGTCATGTACTCCTCAAAAGAAGAATTTTTTTAAAGGAAACTCTGGCCCACCTTTATCTCTAATGGCCCGGCTGGGAGTTGCTATAATAATCCTTTTGCTTTTATGTGGCCATCTGGAGGCCTATTAAAAACAGTATCTAAAAGCAACTCCCCAAGTGTGCTGAGTTTGTAGGTTCTCACCAAGTCACCAAAACACGACCATCTTTCTTGCTATGGGGTGAATGGACCTTGGAGATTGAGAGCTGATGGAAGAGACACAGCAAGCACAGCCTGGCCTTTCACCCTAGCCGTTCTGGACAGGTAGTAAGAGCAGTGGTTGGTCCCCATGCATGCTTCTCAAGGCGTCACGGATCCACAGCAAGGCTTCCTTCCATCTCTGGGCCTCTGTGCTGAGATGGAAGAGGTGAGGGAACGTGGGAACTGGCGACATTGAGAACTTAATGAGGCATCATGTTTCAACTGGATAATACTCCTTTTTGATTTGTGTGGAAGGAAAATATGAAATATTGAAATCATATTTCAAGTTCCCAATTTTGTGGCCAAATAGAGACACAGAGCACTCTGGCCTCTCTGAAAAATACCCCTTTTGTCAGAAGCAAGAGCCTACTGAGTTAAGGACATAAGGGCAGGTTGTGAAATGGAATTAGATAAAAGTTGGCATTTGTCTTTAGTAGATTATTAAAATTGCCACACTAAGAAATCGGCTCATAAAGACAGAACA
Source organism: Ondatra zibethicus (assembly GCA_004026605.1). NCBI lineage: Eukaryota > Metazoa > Chordata > Mammalia > Rodentia > Cricetidae > Ondatra > Ondatra zibethicus. Next base: position 12,549 of record PVIU01021437.1, read on the forward strand.
AGTTAGCAGGGGCCACAGATCATTTGTCCCAAACAGAGGTTTTTCTCTATACTCATTAACTATCTTGCCCAGTAATGTGCTTGTAATCCTATTAAACCTGATACATCAAAAATTAAAAGAAAAAAAATTCAGTTGCTGTCTCAAACTGCACTGCAACTCAGATCTAGGACCAAATAAGATGCATTAATTGCTTTACTGCTTCACAGCAAAGCCACTCTTAAAATATAATTCCTTAATGAAGTCCGTTAATTTGTTCATGGCAGTACACAAGCTGTTCAAAATGACACAGGACTGCACTCTGTTTTCTAACCCCTGCAGTTTCTTCTGTTAGTCACTCTGTCTTGTGTTGTTATCCCATGGATAGTAATTATTTTATAGTGGCTGTAATTAGGAGAGAATTAGGCCTGGTAAACAAAACCTGCCTTCTCCTGTTAATAGCTAAGGATAATAAATTTGGCTCTGACATTCACTATATTTGGACAAGGCTTGGCCTACTTCCAGTTTTCCCAATAAGAACTTTATTATATAATTATGCCTTGGAGGGGCTCATATTACAAGGTAATTTTTTTTGTAAAGACACATATTGCATGGCTCCCAGCCAGTAAGTGATATACTGTAATATATGCCTCCAATAAATGTTTCAAACATAGCCTCACTGAGCAAAGCCCTGCTGGAGCTGCACGCTGCTCTTCAGCATGCATTATTTACAGGATTTGTTTGTTGAGCTCTTCATAATGTAAATGATTTCCTTTACTCACATTGTCCAATGTTATGACAAGTGTCTGTTTAAAAGCCACAATTTCTTTCTATAGTGAATGATAGATCTGATCTCCCATATTCCAGTCCCATAGGTAACTTCTGTCAGATGGTATCCCAAAAGGGGCATTTAAACAGCCTTTTATACTTTTGCAAAGAGTAACTGGGGCTTTTTTTTGCATAAATTGTACTTTCTTTGCTTAAACTGATTTATTTTTTTTCTATTTTTAACACAAATAAAATTATGTCACGGCAAGCCAGATCTCTGAGATTCATGTGCCTTTTAGTTGACCCTTTACTGAAAAGGCCACCTAAACTCGTATAGATCAATGATAAGACGTGGAATTACAGACTGCTAAAGGAAAGAGAGCAACATTTTAAACAGGTTCAAAATCAAGATCATAAAAATTTAACCTCTACCGAGGAAAATCATGAGAATGTGGGCTTCAGTGACATTAACTTCAGAGCCAGAAATAAAAGCATGAGACTCTAAGCAAGCATAGAGAGAAAGACATGTAGTACTGTTTTCTTGGATGTCAGATTCAAAAATGGGAGCCATCTGAAACTCTTGATATTAGCACAGACAGCTTACAATAGGGAGGCTGTGTAACGGTTTCTCCCAAGATTGAAACATTCCCTCCTAGCTATATCATCAGGAGGGTAAACTACTCAAAATGGCTTCAGGAAATCCCTGAAACTAAACAGATTTACTGGGGTCCCTCCCTGTCAGAGTTTTTTTTTTGTTGTTGTTGTTTTGTTTTGTTTGTTTTTAAGTTGAGAAGAAGGCTTAGACAAGACAAACTGCAAAGATTCAGACTAAACCAGATGCTTGGGAAAAGCATAAACCAGCTGAGATGTCTAGAAAAGGCTAAGACCAGCGTCTCTTGGAAAGGACACTCTCCGACATGTTGAATCACCAGCAAGTTGTGCCACGCACTCCAGGTTTTCAGCTTTGAACAGGTTTTTAGTCGTTCAGCTGTCTTTGAATCATTTCTTCTCCTGTAAGTAACCCTTTACCCTTACTCCTATACGCAACCCCAAGAAAACTTGTTGATTTATCAGACTGAAGTTTTGTGGTATCTGTACTTTTGTCTGTTGTGGGATCCTTACCTGCATCATGAGTAGACATGTGCATTGCATCTCACCAGGGAAAGTTTCGTCACACGACAAGCAGGAAATAACAGATCAAAAAGAAAGTCTGGTAATAGTTCAACTGAATGTGATGTATAAAAGTTGGATAACCAACACATGCACTCCCCTCCAAGATGGGTTTCCGTCTTCTACCTATAAAAACAGGAGTTTTCAGAGACTTGGCATCTCGGCATCCCTAGTACAGTTTTCATGTGTGTCAGGGCTTACAAGTCACTTAAAGAAGGGGCCAACAGCATTTCTAAGCGGTTATCATGTTGAGTAGGGGGTCCTGTTTATTTGCCCATGTTTTCTAGGTCTTGATTGTAGGCTCTAGAATTATATGTATATTAAAGTTTTCCTTTGAAGGGAGACTCCAGTCCTCCTTCTCTTTACCCTTTGGGAGTTGACTTAAAGTAGCTACCTTGAGTCTCCTAATGGCTAGTCCTCATTGTCAGTAGAGGGTCACTTGAATTACAGGAGGCCTGCTCTGGGGTCAAAAGTGTCCTTCCTCCATCCTTCTCCTTTCCATCCCAATGCTGACATGATCTTAGAGACCAGAACTCTCTCTAATTGTTCTCCCACTGTCACTGTGTACCATGAATCAAGAATGAGGGCACATTTATCTTTATGTTTGTTATGCAGCAGAGAGTTTGGTCATTCAGAATTAATGCTTTCTTCAAGAAAAATAATTATAATTACTTTTCTGTTCCAAGAACACCATTTTGTGTCAGTAAAACTATTAAAATATATATTGTAAGCTAACATAATTGCTAAAGAAATTATTGATAATTCATATTCAGTGCAATGTGTATTGAATGTTTACTGTATACACTAAAGCATCATAAAAACCTGGAAAGTTTAAAAGTAGGTACACACACACACACACACACACACAAACACACACACACACACACAAACTCACACGCACAGACATATAGGCACATGCTAGTTTAATAGCTCAAAGCACTTAATACAGCAATCCTGTCTATCCTCAGGAAATCCCAGAAGAATGTCAAAATCCCGTCTTCTGTCATTCCTGTGACTGCTGCAGCTTTTCTTTCTTGCTCTGCAGAAAAAACAAAAGCACAGGGAGATTAAGTTGCATGTTTCAAATGCTGCAGTAAATCAGAGGAGATTGTCCAGGACCACAAATTCTGAAGCAGCTTTGCAAGCAATGCCTCCTTCTGTTCTTTTCCTGTTGCACCAGAATTACATCTATCCAGGCTTTAATTAGACCAAAGTACTCATTTTGTTTTTGATGATCAGTTGGTAATCAAAACTTCATTTCTAATAGCAATGGTATCAGGAAAATATGACCAGCAGTGTTGGTCATGTTCCAATTAACAAAATACTGTTTTTCATAAAAAGAATGATGTTTGTGGAACTAGCATTAAATGATAGATTTTACATGCAACCAGAAAAGCAGAAAGGAAGTGAGATTCCTCATTCTTTTCCTTTTCTTTCTTTATTCGTCTTTAATATTGTGAAGTGTTTTATTTGGTTGCAAAAATCACTATTAAAGAAATATAAATTTATTTACTGTAATTTCTCTTGTGGATGGATTGATCATTTTGCAAATAGATTGTCAGAGAGACGAGCTTAGACCTTAAAGGAATGTGATGGAAAATTAAATATCTTTTCCTCTCAAATGCATTTGGAAAAACAAAATTAGTAACTCATAGGGGAAAAATTGGGTCATAGACATGGGAAAGACCTAGGAAGTCATCCCTTTACACTCTTCCTGCTCGTGCAGCTCCCTAGAGGTCTTTGTCCATTTTAAACATCATTCTAGGATTGTCATTCATGTCAAAAATGAAAAGTCCCTCCCCTTATCACTCTGAAGAGAGCAATATATGTAAAGTCTGGACTCCCTTGCTGCCCTAGTCACTGCCCTTTACACAAAATTCCAGCTAAATAAGATATTTCCCTGCCCCTGCCATGAACACGCTGTCCTTGAAGTTTTCTGTTCACAAAATTTCCCTCCAACCTTATGGAGTTGGGTCAAGATTTGGCCACTCTATTAAGTTGTTCAGTCTTTCCTCATAAATCAGTCCCTTTAGCTCCTTCGTCATGGCGGTGGCTGTTATGTGACATCCTCCCTTTTTTGGACGTGGCTCTCATATTGACATCTCCCAGCCCCAAACAGAAGTTGACATAAAAACTATGTCTAAACAAGCATGAAGCAATCCTCTCTTCCCATGCTTGTTCAGATGACAGTACATCGGGAGCATAGTATTTTCTTACTCCTTGTTCCATATATTTGTTAACAACATTCAGATCCATAGTACATCATGTACAGTAATGTGTAGTCTGGCTAGAACAGACAGAAAAAAGCCGGTTTGTATCAGAGCAGTTAACTTGGCTTCCATAATTCCTCCCCTGCTGCTCCCTCATCCCACTTCGGCTGTATTTCACTCCATTAACTACAGCAATGGGCATTTTGCACTCAATAAATGTGTGTGGGTGTGCATGGATGTTTGTACTGAGAAAGAGTTTATGCAGACTACTCCAAATAGCTCAAAAAATGATTGCACAATTAAAGAAACTATTTCCCGGCTGTGGATTCTTATTTCTTAAAACATCATCTGTCAGCCTGCCTACAGAGATTGACGTTCTGAACACAGTTTTTCTTTTAAACCCTAGGGGAATATCTTCTTCATGTCTCTGCCCAACTGTATCCTTCTTTTCCCGTCTTTCTTGTAGTCTGATTGTGAGATTAATTCCCAAAGGGCTATCAACATCCACTGAGGATGTCAAAGGAGCGAGTTCAGGTTCAGGTCTTGTAAGGTTCTGAACTCTCTGCAGACTGTTGCAAGCACTTTGAACCGAAGTTTTGAAATTTCCTATTAGCTTGTGAGAATGGTAAAATAAGCTCCAACATGGGGACTTCCAACTGTGACAAGCTTAACACAGATCTGATCTTCTTAGAGGGAGCAGAGGACAATTTGGGGTTCCCCTGAGGGGGGTTACTATAGCCACAGCATGGCTTATCATTTTTGGGAAAAAGAGTGTTTGGGACACAACCTTTATGCTAAGAACCTGGGCTAAAAGTTAGACTGAGGCTCTTTTATAAAAATGGTGACGAAGATGGAGATACAAAATTTGCTTGGGATTCCCCTTGGTTAAAGAATTGAGGACAAAGAAGAAAACCCATCTTTATCAGCTGAACTCAGATGCACTGAGTACTGAGAAAACCAGCCTAGTATCTTGAACTGGCCTAGATAAAGAAGTATAGGCACAGATTGCAAACTCTGCCTACGATGCCATTGCAAACCACCCTGGAGGAAAATATGAGCTACATGTTGTTATACACTCTTATGAGTTTTGTTGGAAATACATTTGAGCAGCAAATACCTTTCCATGGTTCTAAAGAGTTCTTACGGTTTTTTTTTTATGGGATATAAGAATCGTAGTGTATTTTAAATAAAATTTATACTAAAATTGTATCCAGTAACATTTGGGTCACACCAAACGACAAATGGCTGATGCTTTGCAATAAACAAATTCTAATGAGGATGCATAATGACCCTTTAAGCTTAGACAGGAGGGGTCGTTAAGGCAAATGGAAGACCAGTTGACCTTGGGAAACCTTATCATCTTAATGCTGTGAGTTTTAAGGATGTTCTTCGTAGTCACCCTTTTCTGAAAGCGGAAGTGACACGCCACTCAGTCTATAGAGATGAGTCTCTGACCCACACCGGCCTGCTCTGGGCCTCTCTGTGTAGGTCAGTTGACATGGAAGCATATAGACACAGGAGGGAGCCAGGAAAGAAAAAAATCACACAGGTGCACAGGTCCACCTGGAACCTCTGAGCAATTTGTTCCATTTGGGGAGTCCTCTCAGGGGTCTTTCAGTCATCTCCCATCCTCTGCTACTAGATGAAGCACAGGAAAGTGTCCACTGCCATTGCCCGTGGCCCAGGAAGGCTTACTGGCAGTGTCATCCTGCCGGACGGCATCACCTCATCTGATACAGGCAGTTGTACTCATGCCTCTGGCCCACCGGCTCTCCAGTTTGCCTACAGGATGCACTAAGTGCGGAAAAGTGCTCCCGAAGCCGGCAGTTGTCTTTGAGTACAGCTATTCCGTTTCAGTCAGGACAGGTTGTTCCTGTGACTGTGAAACATGTCCCCATGTAGAAACTTAACATATCAACATTGATACTCATGTGTGTTTGATCAAACAATCAAAACCCGGGAACCGAGGGGCTCTCTCCACAGACAGTTTTGCAGTGTTATTATAATGTGTCTGAAATTGCTCTGGATATATAGAAATTCCGTTTCATTGGAAACGTATCTCAACTGAAAGTTCCCATATCCCACTGTAACTTTCCTAAGGACTCATGCACATGCCTGAAAGCCTCTCCAAATATTTATTGCTCAGCTCTTCTGTCTCCTAAGCAAGCTCAGGTCAATGAAGCCTCTGGACCTCTGTGCTTGCTGATGGCTCTGTCATATGCTTGACCTCCAACTTGTCTCATAACCTGCTTTGTAGCTTGATCCAAAACTTGTCGCGGCCGCCTCGACCAGCAAGGAAGACGCAACACCGAACTCTTCTTTCTGCAGTTTATTCAGGAACCGGTACCGCCGCCTTCACGCAACCGAGTTCTGAATCCTCTTGCTCACGCAAGGGTCCCTGTTTGATGCCTGGATGGTAGGTACCCGGGTTTCGGCACCACGTTGTCGCGCCCCGTCTGCCAGCAGAAAGGACGCGGACACCAGGATTCTTCTCGATCACGCTTTATTAAGGCGCTTTCTTACAGCTGAAGACAGGAGACCCAGCTCACTGAGAGCTTATATAGTAAAATTCTCTCGCCTCTGAGGTGTCATTCAGCAATTGGTCAGCTCATGGCGCCAGATCGACAGGTCGTCAGGGATAGGCTAGATCTGACATCGCCTGTTCGGGAGAGGCGCATGCGCAAAGCACTTGTTTTGGAGTATGGAACGGCGGCCACCTCTGCGTGTGGTCGCCAGCAACAATGTTGCAGCCCGCAACAAAAACTATCACAGATGGATTATCCCAGTGATCAGGCTTTTTCTATCACACTCTAGTACTTAATTTCCTCCATCGTACTTATCCTTATATGAAGTCCTTACTGATTACGTGTTTATACATGAATATTCTGTGTTCATCCACTGACTTATAATTTCAGAAGGACAAAAATTGTGTCCTCTTTGTACTAACCAAGTCCCAACACATAGGATGCTCTCAATAAAATTTTTAAGAAATGAGTTAATGCAAATAAAATATGAGAGCATTTAGTTACCTGTTGACAGATGCCAACAACTTGGGTCTACAAAAAGTACAGGACTCTAAATCATAAATATTTAAATCTACCTTTGAGAAGAGACAGCGTAGATGATCTCTCTCATTGGTGGCATCTGAGCCAGGCCCAGCAAACAGCACAGAGGACACACAGATCTTTGAAGAAAACTAATGCACGAGAGTAGCAATTAGTTACATCTGCCCAAGCACCAGCAGGCACAGTGGAGGGTGAGTGTGCGGATTGTGTGAGCAGGAGATGTAAAGTCGCTGGCTTGATAAGAAGCAATCATCTTCCTTCTCTCCAGTCCCCGTGGGGTTCATTCACTTGGAAAAGTGACTGCAGTGTGTTCCACTGCAACTACCAGGTTCACTGAGATGGGCAGGAGACACAAGTGGCAGCCACATGTTTCCCTTCGGTAATGGTCCTGGCTGGTGACCAATTCCAGAGAAGTGTTATGTAGCCTCGGAACTTGAGAGGCCAGCACAGCAGCTACTTTTTTATGCTTTTCCTAACAAATAATAGGACATTGTGGAGAAGCACAGGGGAAGAGGGTACCAAACAGGGCCCTTCAAATAAAAGCAAAGATCCCTAAAGATACCGAGGCTAACAAAGGCAAGCTGCAGCCCTTGCGGATGTGGTGTGTCTCAGTCCTCAGCCTAGTACATAAGGGGACGCCTTCACTTGCTGTTGCTGTCCCTGGGCAGAGGTGAGAAGGATGCTGTTTAATAACAAAGACAGTCCCCAATGAAAGCAAGTCTAATTACAGGAGAAAAAGAAAGCTTGGAGAAAGAAAGGGTTTGGTTTCCTCCAGACATCATTTTATCACTAGCTCGACACAGAAACTTCAAAGGTCATCCTTTTGTAGTCACTAAAACACCAAAACAGTCAGGCAAGTGGCACAGAGGCTGCAGCCGAAGCCCCAGATGCCTCACTTCGGAAGGCATCTTCTCACAATGGCAGCGTTTAAAAATTTGTTTTCCTCCTTTTAATTAAAGAAAGTGTTTTGTTCCTCTGGATATGTGTAAGTGGACCACAGGACCAAAAGAATGAGTAAGGTAGGGAAGAAAAGTGGTGAGCAAGCAAACCTCCAGCACAAAAGTCAGGTCGGGGAGTAATCCATGGATTGAAAGAATTGAGGAAAAGAATATGCGATGCCACTTGGTTTTTGAGAAAATTTCAGAATTAGGAAAATTTCCTGCCATATACAATAAATGATTATTTTTTTCTCAAATGAAGAGTAATCTTCTAAAGCACCCATCCTCTGTTATTAAGTGACTACAAAGGAAAATATGTATAATGTCTCTAGCTCCAGAAATTCTTACAATATTATCGTATCTCCTACAATGTTTCCCAGTAAAAATATTGGTTGCAGTTACCATATGGCTATAAACAACTAAAATGCCATTTTTTTCTGCAAATATATGCCACAATCCTAATTCTTAAAATTTAGATAGGGGCTAAGTTGGCCTGAATTCAGGAGGATGCACCATGTACAGAATGGCAAATCCAGGAAGAGACAGTAAACTCCAGATCACACATTGGTATCTGGACCTATAGATGGCTTCTAGATAGCAAGATTAAAGTTCAGAGTTACATGAGAAGCAGATCCATGCCTATCAACTCCTGAAATTTTGTTCCTGTGTAAAATCCAATGTGATTCTTTTCAGGAAAATTTAGACTCACAGAACTTCAAAGTCCTGTGACCCTTGAAAATTGGGCATGGAGGTGACAAGTGATGTTTGTCCTGCTAAGGCAACAGCTACTAGGATTCACATAAAAAATATGCTATATAGTTCACTGAAATCTTTGACCCACCAGTTTTTGCACCACCCACCCACCTACCCAGCATGGATAAATAGTACTAGAAAATGTGGGTATGGAAGAGAGACTCTTCCATCCCTCTGTAGCACCAAGAATGCCATGGGATTGTCTCAGCACTTGACTATAAAGAACAGAAGACACAGTCGCAAAAGGTAGATTCTCTGAGTGTCTCTCTGGGACTAAGGGTGAACCTGTAAATTTATACAGCTCATTCCTGTTCTTGGTCTCACACAGAAAACGCTGCAACTTTGGGTTGTGTGTTTTTAAAGTACACTGCTTTTCTCTCCCCATTTCTGCGTGTTTTTTTTTTTTTGCCATTTTCTGCTTTGCTGCACAATGGAGGCAGAGCAATCTATAAAAGCAAAAATGAGATCCTCTTAGGAGAGCATTTGAAAAATCTTCCAATAAGTTCCCATTGTCCTCAGGAAAACAAACCCAAGTTCATTGACACAGCAAAAAGATTCTGGGTAGCTTGATGGAACATCACCTCTAATACAGCATCAAGACCCCTCCCACCAGGGCTGGTCCCCTCAAGCTCCTTTCCTCCACAAGGATAGAGCCTTGGCTCTTCTCTCACACACCTCTTTACCTCATATATCATCTTTTCCAAAGTTACCCCCCTAGGTAAACTCTAAAGCACTTTCCTCAGCCACAGTGTACCAATGTCAGTAGGTCTTCTGTCTACTATCTTCACAGTCTTGTCAGCAATGATACCTTTTAATATGGTCTGGTTTCCTAGCTTACCATTGTAGAAGAAGTCACAGAGAAGAATTTGGGTGGCTGTTTATTTCTGTTTCCTCAGGACCCAGCATGGTGTTCTATATAGTTAACCAATTGGCAGACAGATGAATGAATGAGAAGAGAACACTTCTATTTCTTTACAAAAAAAAAAAAAAACACTGAATTTTTAAAGAAGTTTTTTGGCACTGTGTAAGCTGCCTAAAAACTGCTTAACTCTTACAGATGGAAGATCTAGAAGGGAAGAGTTATGTCTCATTGAAATCATTAAAATTTTTAACCAGACTCATTTGACAAATTTAGGAAATCTCTGCACTGTGTTTGACTTCTTTTGTAACAGAAACTTGTGAGGACATGGAAGGCGGCTTCTAGAACTGGCATTGTGTCTAGAACTATCCATTAATGCTGCCACAGCACAAAGGTTTTACGTAGCAGAATCCAACAGGATTAAGAATATACCTTAATTATGGTAGAGAATATATCAACAGGAATAAGGAATAAACATTCTAACCCTGCCTTGGAATGTCTGGCACAATGTTTGAATGATGTTTTAGGAATCAAAAGGATAGAATCAGCAATGAACTAACTCACTTGAATTTAGATAGCAACACTCACTGCTTTCACTGTCTGTTTTGAGGTTTGGTTGAGTCTATAACTGTGGTGGAGCTGTTTAAGTGGTGAGAATATCTTTGTTAAGTTAGTGAGGTGAGTATGATGAACCATTCCCTAGAGATCCTTCGGACCACAGTTGGTTATCCAAAGACCAACTACTTTTAGAAAGTCGAGTCTGACCTTCTGGGAGATAAGGGAGCTGGAGGCTGTGTTGAAATCCAAAGACAGTTCAAGACACCATTTCTTCCTAGATCTTGCAAAAAATATCTTGACCTTCAGTGGATTCTCCTGATCTATCTCCTATATAATAAAACTAAAGTTAATGGACAGAGCCCTTTGCTCTGGAGTTCTGCGGGTCATTCTGATGAACTATAAAACTTCAGAAGGATGTCCCTGGAACTCTAAAATGTATAGTTAGTCATTCAGAAGCACAGGCACCCTAAGATTCCTGGGGATCTCCAAAGTGTGACTAGTGTCAGTCTTGCAGAGGACTGAGTCTTTAACTTAAGGGACTTCTACTAACTGAAGGTGAGAATAAGCATTAGTATCTTATTATTTTGCACCCACTTCAGGATACCAGAGGACAACCATTTGTTTCTTTAAGATGCTAAAACCAGCGAGGCGGTGGTGGCACAGGCCTTTAATCTTAGCACTTGGGAGGCAGAGGCAGGCAAATCTCTGTGAATAGCCTGATCTACAAAAGCTAGTTCAATAGGCTCGATAGTCCCAGTGAAAACCTGTCTCGAAAAACCAAAAAAAAAAAAAAAAAGCCATTCCTTCACTCATTATATCTCCAAGAGATCCATTGCTTACCATGGGAAGTTTTTTTTGTTTTTTTTTTTTAAGGGTTGCTAATCTCTTATTTGTTTGAGCTCATTTTCTTTGAAAACTGTTATTAGTTTGTGTTTTCCCCAAGTTATATTGTGCACTTACTGCTGACCAGATATTGTTCATCATCTTTTGTGTTAGGGTAAACCAGTGAACAAGGTAGAAATGTTTTATAATCTATACCCCATAGTCTGTTGGCAAGACCAAGACTTTCCAGAGAAACTTGTACGAGGAATGATGGACTATGTCCCTTTTTTACTACTGTGTATGTCATCCCTTTCCTTAGGCCAAAAATGGTTACACCCCTTTCTCTTTCATATTTCAAGTACTTCCATTTTTTATAATCTTTTATTCTGTGGGCTTAGGAATAACACAGGGGCAAAGTTTAGCTCTGTTCTTTTAAAAAATCCTACTCCATCACCATCTCAGGGAAGATATTTTTCATTCTCTTCTTCAACAAAACAATCTACCACATTGCATTATGCTACTCTTTCTCTTTCAAACATTTCTTTATTTGTCTTCATTCAAGATAAGAAGCTGCCAGTACATTTGAAAGATTCCCTTTTGTCTCCATGTCTTTCCTTCAGACAATGTCTAAAGAATGTGGCTACCCATGCATGATTTAATAAGATCAGTAAAAGCCATCTACAGTTAGAGTAGTAATCTTTGTTTTGTTAGACCCTACTCCACCCCAAATATCAACATAGGACCAGAAATGCATTACACATTTTTCTTGAAGATTTTTAATTTTTCATTATATTATTCTGTCCTTTGTCTGACTTAAAGTATTTAAGATTATTCAGAGTATGTTGAATTTAATGCTTAGCATTCATATTTATTAATAAAATAAAGTTATCCATGTGGACAATGTTCACTGATCCTATTTTCACTTTTATTTAATCTAGGATATTCACACACACACAATTACTTATCTATACAGCCAGATAATATTTTATATTCAGAAAAATACGTGTTTGCATATTTGTATATATATATATGCATATACACATTTGCATGTACAATGTTTAGTATTAAAAAAGCAAAGAACAGGGTTTTTTAGCATAACTTCATTCGCTGTTTTCATCATTGAAGTAAAAGTTGCTTTTCTGTGCAAAATTCTTTAGACTGTTTATCTTAAAATAACTGGTCAAATAAACAATTTGAATATTTATGTTCTCAGGGGAGCAGAAACAGTATCATTTGCTTTAGTTGACTAATTAACTTTGCATAGCATTGACACAGCGACTGCCTTAATATTCTCCTTACCAAGTATACTTCCTATTGAGATGACGTCAAAGAACTTTGCAGTGTGGACAGACCCATAAATCTACCTTGTTTCAAACTGAGATGAAGATCTCCAAACTTAAATTTGGTATAGGTCACAGGCAGTGCAATGAATCACATTCTCCAAAGACATTTGACCTGACTGCAAATTATTCCCATGTTTTGAAGACGCAACAGCCTGCGTAAGGAAACTCTGGCCCTTTTGCCTGCAATCCTTTGGAAATGATATATGGCTACCCAAGTACCCACAGAGCCAAGTCCTGGATCTTGATACAGGAGTCATTTAATGAAATAGAATAAGTCACTTTTCTCACTTACCTGTGACAAAAAATTATAGTTGGCAATGACGAACAACACATAAATTTCCTATTATGTATGGATACTTCCAGGTGAGAACTGAGCGCAATGGCTCATTCACTTTTTAGTTGCAGGTGGAAACTAACAAATAACAGAGTACCAGTTCACGCTTAGGGATTCTCTTCTTTGCTGGAAATGGCTGAATGACCAACAATATCCTTGCAATTTCTTCCTTCCTCTTTAGTGTAATTTCTGGCCAAGCAGGTTGCTCAAACACTACTGAACTACTAGCTTACAAAAGCCCTGAAACTTTAAGATGATCAGTTTCCATATTTTCAAGAAAATCCAAAGCATATAGCAGACGGGTAGGTCTAATAGCACTTCAAACTTCTTGCCCACCCCCAAGCCCAATGAAACAATAAATTTGGCCAAAATAACCTACTGTATAATGGGCTTGTCAGAATAAGCTTTGTGTTTGTTGTGTAGACATAGAACTATATTTCAATTACTTTTGTCTGCACACACTCTCGCAGAAGCTCTGGGGATGTGAAGGTTCCCAATGAATTGGCTATTGGGTTCAGGGCATCATATCTTTCTGAACAAGCTTCAGTTTATTAAGGATAATTGCAGTTCTATCTGACCTTTGCTTTACAAATGGTGACAAGATGTGATTTTCCCACCAGTCTCCTTCCATCTACATACTTTGCATGTACTCTAAAGCGTAGACTCTAAAAGAGCAAAGTTCAGTAACTTTGGGATATTGGACTTTTTACGAATCACTTAAAAGAAATTATGTAATGAATGAATAAAAATATCCTTACTAACTATTTCATTCTTAGAAAATGAAATGGGTGTTTATTTGCTTCCACACAAATCAGTTAATAAAAGATATAAAGTGCACAATGGAAACATTTGATTTGGACAACCTATTTAATTTAATTGTTTGAGGTATTTTTCTTTGAGAATTTTGTGTATGAATTTTGTGTTAACATCATTTCTACCCCTTCCTCCCATTCCTCCAATTCCTCTGGTCTTCTGCTACCCTCTCGATTCATGTCCTAAACACACACACACACACACACACACACACACACACACACATTGCTGAAGGCCTTTATGGACCAAGGCAAAATCCCGTCATGCTCTGATTTTTTGCTTTAAAGTTAAGCCTTCCTAAGAGGTCTTTAACTTAAATGCAATGTGCAAAACCAAAGATAAATGAGTTGTAATTCTGCGGAGAAATTAGCTAGTTGGAGCACCTTGAGCTAGAGCCTGGACGTAGCTGAGCTTCTGGTTTACATTTGCATTTACGGACTCTTGCGTTGACCGCAGGAGTCTGTAGCTTAGTCTGGAAAAGCTTGAAGAGTACAGACTGGAAAGCCAGCTTCTCTCAATCTTACTTCAGTCAAAGCAGCCTAATGATCTCACAATCATTTACCTCGATTTCTAAGTAGGATTTTGTTTGGCAAGTGTTATTTGTTTTTAACATTAAAGAAACAATTGGAATACTGCTAGTTCGGGAAAACATGTTTCATCTGCTCTCCCTTTTTGTTTCCTTGCCCCATTATCTGATTAGAGCTCCCAGTCCCCACATAATTCATCTTCTTTCCATTTCTAAGAAAGGGGTCAGAGCCAAGAAACGAAACTGGGTAGGATGGTTTTCCTTAAGACACGATCCAGATTTCATTTGTGCAGGAAATCCTGAAAAGCTGTACAACTTTGGGGAAAGAATCATTGAACTCAGTAAGAGAGTTTTGGAGATTTTATGGTAGCTTATTTTAGTTCACTTTAGTAATTCGTTTTATGACATATCAGTTTCCTCGAATGTCAAGTTGTTTCTAGGACTTTTGCAAAATAGATCATACTTGAGTACATTTTCCATCTCCCACAACAATATAGAATACTTGTGCAGGATGTTGTCCAGTCTAAAAACAACTGAAAGATATGGTTTATGTCCTCATTCCTGTTTCTCTCTGCCACATGGCTCATTTCAGCTCCATCTTCTTCCAGTTTTCTACCAATATACCAATGGTGATAGTCTGTTTCTGATGTAATATCTCACGCCATTGTAGGTTCCTGGCAGTCATCCTTCTTCCCTGCCTCTTTTGACTGCAGTATAAACATGAATTTATGCATTACCTTATTGATTTTTCTCTTGCTGTCTTCTGCCTGCAGCATATCCTTAATCTGCATTCCCTGGTTTCTTTAATTCCATGTTGACTTCACCTTCAGATTCACACTGGTCTTGTCTCCTTGCCTGGGCTTTCACAGAGATATTGTATCTACACATTAAACACATGTGATACCAATTAAATTTGTTCTTTTCCTCTCCCTAACCTGTTACCAGCTCTCTCTCCCAGAGAGTCCATTCAAATTTATCAGTGGAACCATAGATGTTCACAAGCCCTGTGTTCTTAAAGAAACTATATTTAGATTCTTTTCTCTGAAAACTTTTTCTTTCTTTCTCAAACTTTACAGAATAAACTAAAAACCTTGCTAGAGGGCAGTGCCAGTTTGTAGGAATGGTTTCATCATTATTCTCTCCTCATAGTTTTCCTTCCTCACTGTCTTCCAAAGCTCTGGAGGTGAAGAAAGTTTCAATCTTATTGGCTTAAAATTCACAACTGACTTGTTTTCTGCTTTGTCAGCAAGTTTTTGTCTTTTCTTCTCTCTATAGCCTCTGGAGGGAAGCTTGCTTTGTTGGTTCTGAGAATCACTCTGTTCATCTCTTTGCCTTGCTGTTTCTCTTCCGCTGCCTACTCTCCAACTCCTATAACATTTATGCCATGCAAGTTACTACCAAGGTGTTTACAGATTAACTGAGATTTTCAATTTATTTTACAATTATGCATATAAAATACTGATCCATGTATTGGACTACTGTGATCCCAGCTCTTGAGATACCTGACACAGTAGAATCATTAATTTGTGGCTAGCCTATGGTGTGTAGAAAGACCTTGTCTTAAAAAAATAAATAAATATACACATAACACACCCATATATGTACAGCTGGATAACTGGATATAACTTGTAAATGTACAAATTAGGGGGAAAATAGATGCCTTCTCAAAGTTTATCATTTCTTTATGATGAAAACATCCAAAAGGCTCTTTGTAACTTTTGGAAGTATAATACATATTGTATTGTTGTTATCTATAGTCATTCTACTAAAACAGTATACCAGAATTGCTATACTTTGGGGGGCTATGCTTTAATACTCATTGACTAATATTTTCCATCCACTATTCTCCCCATCCTTCCACAATAACCATCATTATACTTTCAATTTTTGTGAATTAAACAATTTTTTTGATTTTTCTTTTATCAAAAATGCATATTTTTGTACATTATATTCTGAGTACGGTTTCCCCTCTCCCTACTCCACTGAAAGCCTTCACACATCCCCCAACCACCCAAACCCACACTCCTTCTGTCTCTTTTTAGAAAACAAACAGGTATCTAAAGAATATCATTAAAATAAGATAAAATAAATAAACCAAAATAGGATAAAACAAGCAAGCAAACAAACAACTAAAGGAGCCAAAGGGGGGAAAAACATGAGAAACACAGTATAGAGATAGAGACACACAAAATAAAGAAAAATTCTTATATGAATAAGAGCATGTAGTTCTTATCTTTCTGTCTGTGGTTTATTTCTGTTACCTCAAAAAACCCTAACTCCAGTCATGTTGCTTTAAATGACAGTTTCATCATCTTAGTCACCAAATAGTATTCTGTGATGTCTATGCCATTTTTCAAAAATTTATTCATCAATTGCATGTAGTTGTTTACAGCTCTCAGTTATTGTGAACAATGTCACAATAAACTTGGGAATGCAATGCCTCTTCCCACACTGATTTCACTCCTTTGTAGGCATGCCTAGTGATGGAGTACGTCATCATATAGGAATACTATTTTTAATGATTTTAGGGACCACCACAACCTCTTTATTTTATCTAACAGCTGGAAATTTTGCATTGCCACTAATAGTGTACAAGGGTTCTCTTTCCTCTAAGCTTCACCAACATTTGATTATCTCTTCATTAATAGCCTTTCTTTCTAAAGTAGGGTAAATCTCAGTGTGCGTTTCATCTACATGTTCTTGATGATTGGAGATGTTGAGATTTTTTTTATATATATAATTTTTGGCCATCTCTATGTTCTTTTTGTTTTTGTTTGAGAAATGTTTATTTATGTCTACCATTCAATTTTTATCTGGGCTAAGTGTTTGTTAGATATTGAGTTGCATAAATTCTTTTTGATTCTGGATATTAACTTATTATATGTCTTATGTGGAAATATTTTCTCTCATTCTGGAGTTGTTAACTTATCTGTCTCATACCTGGAGTTTCTTTTTTGTAACCGTGTTCTTTAGAGAGCTTTATTGAAATATCAGTTAAATAGCAGGTTTAAGAGTACAAAACATAGGGTTGATTCTCTACATGTGTGATACGCTTCAGCTTTTTAACATAAATTTCTCTTTTTTCCCTTTTTTATTGATTTTACTGAGCTATACATCTTTCTCTGCTCCCTTCCCTTTCTCTCCCCTACCCTTCAACCCTCTCCCATGGTCCCCATGCTCCCAATTTACTCTGGAGATATTGTTTCTATGTCTTTCTTAGGTTCCTCACTGTTGTCTGGGTCCTCTAGGTTTGTGATTTGTAGGCTGGCTTTCATTGCTTTATGTTTAAAAAACACTTACAAATGAGTACACATGATAATTGTCTTTTTGGATCTACAATACCTCACTCAATATGATGTTTTCTAGCACCATCCATTTGCCTGCAATCAAGATGTCATTATTTTTTTCTGCTGTGTAGTACTCCATTGTGTAAATGTACCACATTTTCTTTATCTATTTTTCAGGCGGGGAGGGGGGCATTTAGGTTGTTTCCAGGTTCTGGCTATAACAAACAACCCTGCTATGAACATAGTTGAGCACATGTCCTTATGGCATGGTTGAGAATCTTTTGGTTGTATACCCAAAAGCAGTATTGCTGGGTCTTGAGGAAGATTGTTTCTTAATTTTCTGAGAAATCGCCACACTGACATCCAAAGGGGCTGTACCAGCTTGCATTCCCACCAGCAGTGCAGGAGTGTTCCCTTTACCCTACAACCTCTCCAGCATAAGTTGTCATCAGTGTTGTTGATCTTCGTCATTTTTACGGGTGTAAGATGGAATCTCAGAGTTGTTTTGATTTGCATTTCTCTGATGACTAAAGATGTTGAACATTTCCTTAAGTGTCTTTCAGCCATTTTAGATTCCCCTGTTGAGAGTTCTCTGTTTAGGTCTGTACTCCATTTTTTTTGTTGGATTATTTGTTTTTTTGATGACCAGTTTCTTGAGTTCTTTCTATACTTTGGAGATCAGACCTCTCTCCAATGTGGGGTTGGTGAGGAACTTTTCCCTTTCTGTAGGCTGCTGTTTTTTCTTGTTGACCATGTCCTTTGCTTTACAGATGCTTTTCAGTTTCACAATGTCCCATTTATTAATTGTTTCTCTTAGTGTCTGTGCTACTGGGGTTATATTTGGGAAGTGGTCTCCTGTGCCAATGCATTCAAGTGTACTTCTTACTTTCTCTTCTATGAGGTTCAGTGTGGCTGGCTTTATGTTGAGGTCTTTGATCCATTTGGACTTGAGTTTTGTGCATAGTGATAGATATGGATCTATTTTCATTTTCTATATGTTGATACCCAGTTATGCCAGCACCATTTGTTAAATATGCTTTCATTTTTCCATTTTATATTTTTTGCTTCTTTGTCAAAAATTAGGTGTTTGTAGGTATGTGAATTAATATCCGGGTCTTCGATTCAGTTCCATTGGTCCTCCTGTCTGTTTTTATGCCAATACCAGGCTGTTTTCAGTACTCTACCTCTGTAGTAGAGTTTGAAGTCAGGAATTGTGATGCCTCTAGAAGTTCTTTTATTGTTCAGGATTGTTTTGGCTATCCTGGGTTTTTTGCTTTTCCATAAGAAGTTGAGTACCATTCTTTAGAGATCTGAATTTTGCTGGGATTTTGATGTGGAGTTTCTTTGTTGTGAAATCAGTCACTTCTCAAATTATTATTCTCTGTCAAGCCTTTGTGTGTGTGTGTATGTGTGTGTGTGTGTGTGTGTGTGTGTGTGACAGATTTTTGTGGGGTACACAGTGTTCTGGATAAAAACAACAGAAAATATAACAAAACCGACACAAAGAAGAGCATTTTTCTTTCTTACTGCAAGGAGCACAGAAGTTACAGTGGCCTGCTCTGGCCAATTTGGTAACTGAACAGTAAAATCAGAGAATTAGTACTGG
>PVIU01021438.1:0-31599 GCA_004026605.1 Ondatra zibethicus
CCATGCTCCCTATTTATTCAGGAGATCTTGTCTTTTTATACTTTCTACTTCCCACGTAGATTATATCTATGTAAGTCTCTCTTAGTGTCCGTATTGTTGTCTCAATTCTCTGCGATTGTGGTTTGTAAGATGGTTTTCTTTTGCCTTATGTTTAAAAACCACCTATGAGTGAGTACATGTGATAATTGTCTTTCTGTGTCTGGGTTACTTCACTCAAAATAATGCTTTCTAGTTCCATCCATTTTCCTGCAAAATTTAGGCTGTCATTTTTTTCTGCTATGTAGTTCTCCATTGTGTAAATGTACCACATTTTTTTTTATCCATTCTTCGATCGAGGGGCATTTAGGTTGTTTCCAGTTTCTGGCTATGACAAATGTCACCAATCTTAATAGCTAAGAGATAGAATCAGCCTAGCCATCAGTGGATAGCTATATAAAGAAAATGTGGTTTATATAAAGAATAGAATTGTATTTAGTTGTAAAGGGAAATGAAATTAGGACATTTGCAGGAAAAGAGAACTAGAGATGATATTAAATGAAATAAGCCATATTCAGACAGTCAAAGACAATGTATTTTATCTCCTACCCATACTTTATATTTCGTCTATCATGAAGATAGAAACTATACAATAGAGGGGGAAGACAACTTGAGTGATGGAAAAATGAAAAAGCACATGAGATAAATGGTGTATGAAAACAGAAAGGATAACCTTTGTGGGAGAGGAACCAACAAGAAGGATGCAGGTGGAAATCAACGGGTAAATTGAAAGAAATAAAAACCAGCGAGAAGGATGTTTACGAGCGAATATATGTTAACTAACCCATTACTTTGTATGCTGTGTATGTATTTTGACCCACCATTGTTTGAATCTGCACATGCAGAACAGAGGCAAATAGAGGACTAACTGTTCTTGTAAATCTTTAAATTGAAGAATCAAAGGATATTATACTTTCAAAAGTATTGAACAGCATGGTATATACATAATGGAGGATTCTGGGGTTCTCTGGGTTGCTTGCATTTTCCTTCTTATTTATACTATTCTAGTTTAGTAGGGACCAGAGTTTCATATCCATGCTCCAATTCATCAGTTTTAAAAAATGGCATGGTTATGTGTATAATGTGTTAGAAATCTACCTGATCATATTCTGTTCTCTTTTTTGTTATCTCAGCCACATTTTCATTTATATAATTTCTAGTTTCAATTTATTATGTTGAGCCAAATATTTAGTGAACAAAACTATTTATTTTTTAGGATTTGTTTTGACTTTGTATTGGAAAGTATAGTGCTATAACTAAATATTTCAGAATTTTCTTTAGATCCTGTGCAGTTAAAATCTAAAAGTTCCCAATACTCACTGTCAATTTTATAATTATATTTTTGAGATTTTTTTCCAAGTATTACAAAAATAGTGTTGCTGCTGCCCATTCTCCTAAAATTCTAATATATTTGCAAATAACAAATTATTGTAGCAATTATTTTAAATACTAGTTAAATAATTTTTTCTTATTTCCATATTTATTTTTATAACTTTACCTTTCCAGATTTACAATGATCTGAAATTTGCGTAGAAATGTCAAGGAAATGGAAACCTCATATTCACATTTCTATGCCATTAGTCTCAAAATTTGGAGTTGTTTTCAACTTCGCTTATGTTGTTTAGTCATTCACTGAGGTCTGTAGATTTAAATACCTTGATGATTACCCCAAGCCATATTGTTCTCCTGTTCTGTACAGCAGCGTAGGTTTTGTGTTGTGATGAGCAGCGCCATCTCTCTCCTTATTTCAGCCAAGTCTGAGAGCAGTCCATGCTTCCTCTTCATCCTTCCTTTTTCACCATTAGTCACTCTCACTGTGTACATTTGCAGCAATTCAGGATTTGTGCCTGGAAAATTTATGTACTACTATGATGGTTACAGTGCAAAGTGCTGTCATTTGTCACCTGATCACTAGGAGTGGCCTCTTACTAATATCTATTCTTCTATTCATACTTTTTTGCTAATCTTGTTTTTTTTTTAAATAAAGATTGACTGTAGATATTTAAAAACAAAGCCGAACACTCATAATACAAATCATGTTATTTTCTGCTTCAAGTAGCTCAGTGACTTTTTACGGCCTTCAAAGGAAAACAGCGATTCTTTGTTTTACTGTGAAGTCCTCCTGGAGTGTCTTAACAGAATATTTTATTGTAATTCACAGCTTAAACATCTATGATAATAAATCTAAAGGGCCTGTTTCCATTTTCTCCTTTACACATTTAAGTATACTGGTCATTATATTTAATATTAAGCCTACTGATTTTAGAAATAAGAGAAATTATTCTGTACTAGAGCAAAGATGAGTCTGCCTCCAGAGTTCTGTTGCCAAGAATCTTTTATGGAGTATGGAGATATTTTCTTTGGAGAAAGGCTTGCATGACTTTGTGTTTATTGCCTGAATGAGTGTTTACATCTTAAACTGATAGATGATAGATAGATGATAGATAGATAGATAGATAAATAGATAGAGCATAGATAGATAGTCACACTAAGAATCATATTTGTTATTGTAGACACAGATGAAAGATATACTAGGGTATACTCTGACTCCTTTTCACAGTGCCCCTCTTCTCTCTGGCTGTGCCAGCCTTTATTTTCATGAGTCTTGACTGTCCTAATATATAATTTAATTTAAAGGGGGGTATATATAATTTAAAGGGGGTATAGGACTTTGATTTAAGGGAAATCAGTCTATGTTTTGGCCAAGAAAGCATCATACTATCTAATAATAACTAGAATGGTTTTTTTCCTTCACAAATTGAGGTAAAGACACCTGGGGTAAGGCTGGAGAGATGGCTTACTGGCTGCTCTTCCAGAGGTCCTGAGTTCAATTCCTAGCACCCCTAGTATCTACAGTGGGATCTGATGCCCTCTTGTGGCATGCAGGTGTACATGCAGAGCACTCAGACATAAAATTAAATAAAGTTAAAGAAAAACCTGGGATAAATTGAGCAATAATGAGTGGATGTAAAGATGTAGTAAACTCTTGGAGTAAGAGCATAAGTGGCCACTGATAAAGCTCTAATGATGCACACACAGAATTGAGTCAACAACCCCTAGAGCTGGAAAACAGCTATGCAGAATGAAAACCCAAATATATTTGTTTACAAGGGCCATAGTAATAAAAGTATGGAAATATTCAATTTTAAAGGTCCGTGCAACAAATACTATCTACATGGCTTCCCTCTGTTAGTTTTAAGAGCTCTTTGGATTCCAAGTTTTGTTTCAGTTTCATTTTCTGTGATGCTAAATAATTTTTGATTAAAATTGTTTGTCTCTTTTTGTTTGAGTTAATAGTCTTTTTCTCTCAAACAAGAGAACGGAATCTGAACAGCTTAATCAAAATCCACAATATATTTCAACATTATATCAAAGAAAAAAGGCATTGAACAAAATTAAACCAGCAGGAAGAACTCTATACAACTGAAGTGAGAGTCAAGGCTCTTGCAGTAGGGGAGGCTGAAGTCGGCTTCATGAGACTGAGACTGGTGAGTTCTAAGCACTGGAGTGAGGTAGTGGGGAAAAGCTGCAGGACTTTAAAGGCCCTCAGCAAAGTGGTGGGCAGGACACTGCTGAGGGAGCTTGTGGAAATTTACCTTCCTTTGACAGAGAGACAGGATGTGTCCATTTGGATGATTACATTTTAAAGAGAGCACCTGCCCCCTCTTCCCCAGAAAGGCATTGTTGCACTGTAAACCAGCAAAGCACACCGGACAAAATTTTTATCTCTGAGGCAGGGAAGAAATGTTCAGTTTCTATTGTTCTGAAGTACGTGCTCTAAGAAGAGGGCATCAAGGGCTCATAGTCTGGATGAATACTGGGTAGTGTTGAGTCAAACTGAGGCAGCATTAAGGTTAAGGGGATTTCATTATTTATCTTGGTGATAATGGCACAGATAAACAGTTTTTTGAAAACAGGGAGCAAGAAGGCACCAGGTATCCTGATGCACAAGTTTTCTTTTTTCCAAACTGCTATCATCAATATATCAGAGTTTCTGGTTCAATGAATATAACCAACAACATTTTTTTGGATCAAATCAGATAGTCTATATAAATATAAATATTTGTTTATTGATTATATTTTTATTTATTTGGTTAATATTAACTGCATATCTCCAATATACCAGATACTGGTATAAGCAATAGGAATTTATCCATCAGTAAGCAAAATATTCAAAATGTTCTGTAAGGGTAGAGAGAAGGCTTAACCATTTAAGGCACTTTTTGCTCTTCCAGGGGACTGAGTTCTGTTCCCAGTATCTACATCAGGTAGATCACTACTACCTGTAACACCAGCTCCAAAAAATGTTCAATAACCTTCCACAAGGCAAAGCACCTTACCCTCTCTGAGGATTAGATGGAGGTGAGGTGGGAGGGTGTGTGGAAGGAATGAGAGGAGGAGAGGGAGTGGGAACTTGGATTGGTATTTTTTAAAAAATCTAATAAGTTTTTTTAAAAAGTCCAATAACCTGCTTCTGGATTCTTTACACACCTGGCATTCAACACACACACACACACACACACACACACACACACACACACACACACACACACACACACACACACACACACACACACACAGAGAGAGAGAGAGAGAGAGAGAGAGAGAGAGAGAGAGAGAGAGAGAGGAGAGAGCTAAAGTTTATAAAAATAAATCAATCTAAATTTAACTTGCTTAATGTGACTATTGACCTCATCATGATTATTTTGAACAAAGGAAATCTCTAAGCTATACACAATGAACCTATAAGAGACTCTGGAGTTGCCCATGGTATTGGTAGATGGATATGAGTGTAATTACAGAAGAAAGGAATATTCAAGATGAGCCAAGGATTGGAGAATAGAAATATCTTGAGTAGCACAGTCAATCGAGCTTGACTTGCTTTCTGAATTTGTATGGGACCATGCTTCTAGATCCTGAGAGAAGTCTCAGCTTGATAACTTCCCCATGACATTGAACTGTTGCTTGCCACCCACATGTGCTTCTAGGAACATACACCTCACAGATATCTATCCATTTTATTGTGAGATTTCACATTATTTATATTTATATTGTGTTATAAACTTTCTATCACAAGAACCCACCAGCTCAAAATAGGAAAACAATAAAAATCAGGTCTCATTGTTTGTGACTTTGGGAACTCTGTTCTATTAATTTCACCTCCTTTAAGGATTTTAACCTACGAATGTCACTCTTCTCAAATAATTTCCAGGAAATAAAGACAAGATGCAAGGGAAGTAATTATATCATTGCAATTCCTTTCATATTAGTTAAATGGGTATGTCTTGCTACTTACACAATATGATCAGTTTTGAAAAACTGCTATGTGGCTGTACACTCATATATTTTTTACTTGACTGGTTAGCTATTTACTCTTTGGCTTGTTGATAGCTCCCCTAATTGGATAGAAAAGGTGTAGTTATTCACCACACTATAAAATATTGAAAGCTGACAGAAGGAAAGCTCTTTACTGGACTCGTGGGGGAAGAAAATTGCTTATCTGTAATTGTTTTGCTCTCTGAAGAAATATATCAGACTGCCATTTCCACATGAACTTTCTAGACATAGTGTGACCCACTATTTTAATGTCAACAGAAACAAGCCCTTGTAGAGTCTCTCTCCTTTTTGTATGCTCTAGTTAACCCAAGGGACCTTTCAGCTGTAATTTGCAGAGAAAAACTACCGGCTGACATTCAAGAGGTATAGACTGATTTCTGAGCCATGCTGTAGCATGCAGAGTGATAAATTGTGGGCAAAAGCAACAGAGATAAGAAAAGAGAAATAAATCACTTAGTACACTGCTGAACACTCACTAGTCATCCCTAAGTGTAAACAGCTTTCAGCATCGTTGTCTGCAAAAAGTTAACTGGAAAAAACAAGCAACCAAACACCAGCTTCTAACTCAGAATTCTGTCAGTTCAGTTCAAACTGAGCTTAATTCTCTGTCTTTCATAGTCTTGAATGAGCACAAATCTGGAGCACAAATGAGATCTGAGATATAAAGGGTGCTTTTGGATTCCTCAAATGAGCTTATGAACTCTGCTGAGAGGAGAGTACACAGTGGAGGCATAAGATGGGGTGGTATTTCAGAACGTCAGGCAACTTTATCTTCATTGTACTCAGGGGACTTTCTTTTGGGTTTATCTTTGTTTTAATACTTCTGCTACATCCTTGAAATGTTAAAATAGTAAGTAATATGGGCAAAGTGCCTGCCCTTCTGCCACACGAAGGCCCAATGAAGTCCCAAGTACCATCTACTCATGGTTGACTTCTTCCAGTCCTAGTGGAGAGGCCTGTTCCCTGGTCCCAGTCTTCATGTTTTACTTAGAAAAATTTATATATTGTGGATATTAATCTTCTGTCAGATAGATAGCTGCTAAAAACTGTCTCCTAAAGGAGTAAGTCACAACACAATCCCACACTAGTTTGGAATTATGATTAATAAAAGGGTTATTTATTTAAAGGAAAAACTTACAGATCACTGTCCTAGACAACAGCCCTCTGCATGACCAGGAAAAGAGTCTGGTATTCGGAAGCGGAGTCTGAAGCAAGAGAGGAGGCGCAAGGCTACCACTGCTTTTTCAAGCCAAAGAGACCATGCCCAAGTGGGCTGGTATCTTAAAGGCTATTGGCTGAAGGAGCAGAGGGAGCTCCCGCAGCAGTCTCCCATTGTATGGACTTCCTCTTCACTCAATTGACTGTAAAACTGGGCAAAAGTTTTTTAGTTTTATGAACTCCCATTTGTCAATTTTTGGCTTTAATTCTTAAGCAAATGCATTCCTGTTCAGAAAGTACTTTCCTACACATGCATCATTTAGGATAGTGTCTGTACTTTCATCAAGCAGTTTCAATGTTTTAGGTTTCACAGGTAGGTCTTTGATTCATTTTGATTTATTTTATGTGTAAGGTAATAGATACAGGTCTAATTTCAATCTTCTGCATGTGGACATCCAAGTTTTCTAGCATCATTTGTTGAAGATTCTGCCTCTTCTGAAGAGTATGTTTTAGAATCTTTATTAAATATTGGATCATCATAATTAGGCATACTCACATTTGGGTTTGAAGTTTGCTATATCAGTCTACATATCTGTTTTTATACCAATACTGTTTTTATTACGATGGCCCTTTAATACAGCTTGAGGGCTGGAATGGTAATCCCTCCAGCAATGTTCTTTTTGTTTAAGATTGTTTTTGGCAGTCTGGGATCTTTTGTCCTTCCATTTATATTTTAAGATTTATATATGTATAAATATATATATATATATTGAGTAGAATGAGATAGATTACACTGAATATGTAAATGAATATGTAATTTTCACAATATTAATTCTACTAATCTCTGAGGATGAGGTATTTTCCACTTTTGAGTTTTCTTCAGAGTTAAAATTTTTATTATAGAGGTCTTTCACCTTTGCTAGGTTTAATTCTAGTTATCTTGCTCTCTTTGAAGATATTGTTAATGGAATTGTCTATGTGACCATTTTCTCTGTTGTAAGTGCTTAAAAAGACTATGGATTCTCTGTAAACATTCTGTTCTGAAGAATGAGGCCACTTGAATGTTTGTTTTCTATTGTTTGTAGAAGACCGGGACATTTATTTAAATGTGTGTTTTAGGGAAGAGTAGCTAGATATCCACATATCAGAGATACTGACCCTGAAACCAAATTGATTAGAAACAAAATTAACATCAACCAAAACTTGTAAGGCGCAGAGCTAAGGATCCTGTAACCCCTTGTTCAAGAGGAGTTATTGGAAAATGGATCTAGGATAAATGTAGGGGAAGTTTGTATGAGCAGAAGAGCATTATTTTAGAAAATAGTCATCTCTCAAAATCAAGTTCATAATACAGCTTTTTTAGCCATTGTTCATGTGTCATTTCCTTTCTGAGATTTAAAGTTGATTAACAATGCCATTTCTTTTATGATCAGTTTTTCTTATCATTGAGTTGGCTGACTGATTAATTTATGCACCAGAGCATATATGTCTGTCTGTTTCTTTTTTTATCTGTCTGTTTCATTAATATGAAAATAGTAGAAAATAACTACAGTTATAAAACATTTATTTTATATACTGGGAAATAAATTGGGGTCACTGAAACTGCAGAATGCAAGGTAAAAGTAATGGGGATATGTGACTTCTTGGCATAGTGTCACCACAACGTGATGACTTTCTTATTATGTGGAACCGCTGCTGACCATATAGAGATACATATTTAGTATTCTTTGCATTCAGCAGAATATGATAACATGAGTTTTGGCTGACTTATATATTTTTAATGCTCTTACTTTTGCCTGTCCCTATTCTCTTTTAAAATTCTTATACTCAGGCAGTTTTGCCTGAAGTTTTGAATGGACTCCCTGAACTCCTCTTTCTGCCAAACAAACTCAGGCAGGTCGGGGGGGGAGGTCTCAAAAATCCTGAGGGTTTGCTTGTAGTATGGGAGTTTGAATAATTTATTTTCCTTCTTAGTATGTTTGCCTATTTTTTTGCTGTATTGTACAAAACATTCTATTTGATCTTTTGAAGTACAAACAAGCATTTTGCTGCAGGTAAATAGCTGTGATTTCTCCACTTGATTTATCTATCTCACAATGGACATACATACTAAAATGAGATCATATATTCCTGTTGGAAGCTTTGGATTCAGGTAGATCAAAGCTCACAGAAGTTTGAGCAAGTTACTGTACTTATGGTTACTTTTTGTACCCGGAATCAGGTTGATGATGCTTATTTAGCAGATTTGCATTAAGATGTAATGATTTGTGAAAATTTGCTTCAGATAATACTGATCTTCAGAAGGCCCTAAGTAAATGAGTCTGTTTGAAATCTTACTAGTTTAGATGTTAGAGTTGAGGTGTTTTTTTTTTTAATTTAAATGACCTGTGACAAAAGCCACACTCTGTACTTTATTGGCTTCAAAGGATACATAAATTGTTATACACCCATTTCCTTGTTTGTATACACAGATTCCTAACATGATATGCTCTGTGAGCTCATTAGAAGATTCAATGAGTAATACGTGGCTCTTAAATCAACACTAGACACACAGTGAACACTCAAAACTACTTTTGGAGAAAGTGGATTATATTATAGGATTATTAACACTCAGTGGTACTCTCAGTAATATTGTGGAAAACAACAAAGAAAGTTTGACTTTGTTTCAATGAATTTTGTGCTCAGCTGTAAATCATGCTCATTACTAAGGTCTCAGGTTTCCGTTACCTTATTAGTTTTGAACCCTGTTCCTACCTTTGTATGGTGTCTTGAAATTTGAAGAGTAAAATAAATTCAATGACCTTGCCAGTTCTAGGCAATAAATCCCTCTCTGGGTCATGGGCAGTTGGATCTTGAAATCCAGAGACAGGCCACTCTCTGGTTTTACAGTAAAGTAATGGTTGTTCGGTCGCTATTTGTGGACTCTTTGTAACCTGAACCCATGTTTAGGCTAATGGGTCTGCAGTTCCTTATATGGAATATTATCAACTTAATGAAAAGAGTGAACATTGAGCAAACAGCCATCCTGAAACAAGTACTTTGCTTTATTATATAAGTAATTGTGTAGAAAATAGAATGGATCATTTCTACCCTCTAATAGCCTTCAAGCTATCATTTTGTAAAATCAAGCCATAAACCTGCTTAATGTAATTTGAAGCTCTATACCTTTTATTCCTTATTTCATTGTTTAGTTTCTTTTTAGTTTCTAATAATTGTTTTTCTTCAATATCTAGCATGCTGTAAAAATTTAGTTTTATATTAAGATTTGAGTGTGTTGTTTTACGTTAAATCTTGGTGGATATTATTTGTGCTAGGATATAAAGGGTTCATGATGAATTTCAAAGCAGTATGGAATCGGGCTCTTTTGAGACTTGTGTTCTTGACAGTGTTTTGCCTTTTCAGTCCACATCCTGTGAACACCATTACTTTGTGATGAATTAAATGAGGCCAAGAAAACTGCTTACTTCATTTTTAACCTAATTTCTGTTTTTATTTATATGTATATGTGTGTGAGTGTGTTTGTTTGTGTGTGTGTTTGTGTGTGTGTGTACTACCAAAGGCCATAAAGGGATGTCAGATACACTGGAGCTAGAATTACAGACAATTAGTTGTAAGCTGCCCAATATGTGTGCTTGGAACTGAAGTCAGGTCCTGTATATATCCTGGAAGTGCCCTTAATTGCTGAGCAATCTCTCCAACCCCATGCTTACTTCACTACTAAAGTTTTTCAAATAATAACCCTCGAATATTCACTTAGCTTTTATGGAATTGGCATATTGTATTAAATACACTGTGATGCAATGAAGGGCAGAGCCCTTTGCTGTGTTTATGTTTATTTTTTTTCCTCAGGAGACATTTTTCAGAGCTGGGGTGAAACAGTGGTTAAAATATTGCCATCTATATGTTTCTTTTGCTTTAGGGCATGACAAGTCTTGCCATGTTGTATTCTTGATGTAGAGGTTTCTGTTGTCACGAGAGTAATACCTCTTCAGAGATCTTGGAGAAGGCCCTTGAAGGCATCCAGGCTGTGGCAAACTACTGGTTCTTAGGCATTTCCTTCTATCTGTTCCACAAGAGTCTTGCTCACATAACTGAGCAGTCCCATCCCAAATAATTATTGACTAAAACATGTATTATGGAATGTGCTTTTATTGTCAAGATTTAACAAATGCAAACCTCTTCTGCAGAATACAGGTAGACTCATCTCATATAACAGAAACAGAACTGTTGTCTTAGCCTTCCCATAAACATAGGAGTAGCTCTTCTGTGGGGTAAAAGACCCATTTTAGAAAATGCATCTTCTAGATATGTACACAGCAGTTTTTGAGTGTATCCAATCAAGCATAGTTTTTATAAATATATACATAATTAAATTATATCCTTTTGAAATGTTTTTTTCTATTCCAAATAATTTTTATGGATATAAAATAAAGTAATTTGCTTATAAATACAATTTTAACAATATAATATTTAATATTTATACTTATGTGCAAAATTCATAATTGTCAGAAATTATAAAACTGTTTCATGCCACAAGTATAAATATCAAGAGTAAAACCGGCAGAGCTTTTGCATGCTCTGCAAATAGTCTTTCTTCTTTGTTTGTATGTTTGTGTGTATGCCATACACACATGGTAGGGAGGTTTGACTTGCCCATACTTACATGTGTGGATGGAGACCAGAGGTTGATGTTAGGTGACTTCTATCACTCTTCACTTTTTCTTTGTTTGGAGACAGTGTTTCTCACTAAAACTAGACTACTTTGCCGACCAGTCCATGGAATTTTACAATTCCCAACTACCCAAATGAGTGGCGTGCTTATGCCAATACACTCAGCTTTTACTTGTGTGCTTCGGCTCTCAATTTCTGTCCTAATTGGTGCAGAGCAAATACTTTAACAACAAAGCCATTTCCTAATATTCCTTTTTTTTACTGTATCTTATAATATTAAATTTTTCATAAAACAATGGTCATCAATAGTATCCCCAAACCAAACACTGGAAGATATCAACACAGCTATTCTCTGTGACTTATTTTACAGCAACACGATTTTTGATATGCTTGTCAAAATTGATTCAGCTCTTGACTTGTCAGTATATTCTATAATTATGTTGTTAACACTTTAGAACAATGGTTTAAAGTCATTAAGAGGATGATACTCTGCTCAAGATTTTCTTTCATTATCATTCCCTTTAGTTAACATACAAAGTACTGGAGAGATAATTCAGAGGTTAACAACACTTATGGCTCTTCCAGAGAACTAGTGTAGAATTCCTACCACATACTTGGTGGTTCACAATCACCTACAGTTGCAGTTTCCTGGTATCTGTCAACTTCTTATCTCAACAGATGCAAGACACATGTAATATACAGATATTCATGCAGGCAGAATGCCAATACCCATAAAATAATAAATAAGTTAATGTATTTTAGTGAGTTTGTTAATTGATTTCTTCATGACTGTGCAATCTGTGTTCTGCTTAGAACGTATTTTCCTATACTAAAGAGTTCAAGGCTATTCCTTACTTTCTCTTCTATTAGATTCAGTTGAGGTCTTATGTTGAGGTCTTTGATTCATTTTGAGTTGTATTGTTCGGGAAGATAAGTATGGTTCTATTTATATTCTACATGCAGCCATCCAGTATGACCAGCACCATTTGTTGACGATTGTGTCCTTTTACTAGTGTGTATTTCTGACTTTATTATAAAAAAATTAGGTTTCCAGGTTTATGGATTTATATCTGGGTCTTTAATTCTATTTAATTGCCCAACACGTCTGTTTTTAGGCCAGCACCCTGCTGTTTTAATGATTGTACCTCTGTAATACAACTTTAGTTTGGAAATGGTGATATCTCCAGAAGTTCTTTAATTATTCAGGATTGTTTTAGCTATCCTCTTTTTTTCTGTTTCTGTATAAAGATGAGAGAATTGTCCTTTCAAATTCTGTGAAGAATTGTAGTTGAATTTGGATGGAGATTGCGTCAAATCTGGAGATTTCTTTTGGTAGGATGACAATTTTTACTATATTAATCCTACAGACAGATCCCTGAGCCTGGGAGACCATTCTGTCTTGTTATATCTTCTTCAGTTTCTTCCTTCAGTGTTTTAAAGTTTTGGAATGAATACAACATTCATATATGTGCATATTAGCTGTTAAGCTTTTGATAAACAGGCTGAAATCCATACAGCCACAGGGGTTAGGTATAGAGTAGAAGACTATGTGTGAAGATAGGTATTTCTAGAAAGGAGAAAGAGTAGATAGATATGAGTGAATAGAGTATGCGGTGGAATTAGAGGGTGAAACAGAAAAGAGAGGAAAGAGAAGGATAAGAGAGGAAATATGAGGGCCAGGTTAAATTAAGGATGAGCTCAGGATTCATATGGATAATTCATATGGATAATTAAGGATAAGCTCAGGATTCATATGGAAAAGCTAACACACTAGAGCAGTGGTTTTCAACCTTCCTAATGCTGTAACCCTTTAATACAGCTTTTTATGCCGTGGTGAACCCTGATAAAATTATTTTTGTTGCCATTTCACAACTACAATTTTTATCCTGTTATTATTACAATGTAACTGTTATTGGAGATGTTTGCCAAAGGAATTGCAACCCACAGGTTGTGAACCATTTCAGTAGAATCTTTCTGAAATGTACACATACATGAAGGTGCTCTAATTGTATCTGCTAAGTAGGGGGAGATGGAGCCCCACCTAGGCATATCTCATCACCAAATGAAACCTCCAGAGCTGGTGATGGGTTAAATAAAATTGAATTGTTGGCCAAAGGGGCCCCATGAGAATCCCCAAACAGCTGAGACTCCAAGACTATCAGTTTTCCTTCACAAATGAATAGGAAGTCTTTAGTGCTGAAGATAATACCTACACAACTCAAACTTAGAGACGTTTATGTAGTGCCTCCGTACAGCCTTCATTCCTACTGACTAGTTTTCATAGTCCTGAAGGCACCCTGCACACTACCAAAGGAGAAAGTTAAACACCAACACAGCTACATATCCAATATCTACAATGGTGAGCTGCCTGCAAGATGCACTTTTGGAATAGTGGCACAAAGCTTGCAGGAGTAACCAAGTGATATTTTATTTGATTTAAGTTCCACTCTGTGAGATGTAATCCATCCCCAACACTACATAGGTGATCAAGAACTGAGACGAGATAGGTCAGGGACCTCAGGAAAATGCAAACAGCACTGTTTCTTAAAAGACCATTGAAATTCAGAAGACAAATTCATTTAGAGTCAGAATATAAATCTGTAATGAAGTTCTCCATGATGAATCAATAAAGCACAACTATGATGAAACAGAGAAGATTCTTGAGTCCTATGAAATTCCTTTTACAATTTTTCAAAAAGCAGAATTTTTAAACTGACTGTGTCTTAACACAAATGGGAATTTTCATAGTGAGTATTCTAGACTAGTATTTGATCAATGCAAGGACTGAAGTAGATGTCCAATATGTGCAAGGGTGAAGTAGAAATCTAATATCTGTAGGGGTGATGTAGACAGCCAACACCCATACCAAAACTTATAGAAAATTCAACTAGCAAAAGAATACGGTGAAGATTGACATTATAGGACAATCTGACATCTCTTCAACTTCTTAGTGATTATACAAGGTTGAAGTATAGGAATAAAGAATGGATAAAATTATAAATCTTGTGCCACTTGTTGATTGAAAAACCACATAAGAAATAAGGGAATATAGAAGGAGAAATCAATAAGTAAAAGAGTAACTGAGTACACATGGTAACACCTTAGAGTAGAAAAAAAGGACTTGGCAAATTGCTAAAACATAGCACCAAATTCACTGGTGAACTCAGAATGTTGTGTAACTCTTGAGTGTAAGAGTCAGTGGTTAGGAATGTGTATGCGCAGGGGGTGGTCCTATTGTCATTTCAATGGTATATAAAACAATTTCAAATTTGGTTACACACTGATGTGGGACAGGTTTGTGTACAGGGTTACTTTCTGGAGCCAAGAGATGCTGAATATTCAAATGTGTCACAAGACTTTCTTAAAACACCGTCTCAGACTTTTATATTCATTTAAAGTTCTTCTTACATTACTTTTAAATGTAAAACAAAGGAGAAAATAAGTAGAGCAGAGAAAATCTTACTTAAATCTGAGCACTGGTTAATACTCAGAATTATTTTTGAAATATATGGCTAGGAAATGATTCTAACTTATCAGTAATGATATTTCAAAAGATAAAATATATTTAAGTTTTGGGATGTAAAATTATATTAAATTACCACGAGATTTATTTTTCTGTTCTTCTATTATATACTGAAAAATTAGTGCTTTAAATGATTGCTTAACATTGGCAAAATTTAATTGGCTAACATAAAAATGTTTCTTCTCATTCTGAAATTGTTTTGATATTTATTTTACTTCAAATCTTTTCCATGTTAATTTAAATAATAAAATTGAAAATTAGTATTATAAAGAGGAAGATATTACATTAGTCTTTTTGTACTATTATTGCAAACTATCACAGACAAACAGAAGAGAAAAGCTCCCTTACTGTTTTCCATGCTGAGAAATACAGATAAAGGAGGAATCAGCTGGGGAGGGCTTCTTTGTTCTGCTTCAGGATGGGACTTTTAAATGGTTGGACTGTGGTGGTGCACACCTTTAATCCCAGCACACCGTAGGCAGAGGAAGGCGGATCTCTGTGAATTCAAGGCCAGCCTGGTATATAAGAGCTAGTTCCAGGACAGGTTCCAAAGCTACAGAGAAACCCTGTCTGAAAAACAAAACAAAAAACCTTTAAATGCATTTGATTAATTTAAATGTGTACCTTTTGTTGAGAGGCCATTATTAACATGTAAACCTATATTTTTTTTCCTAAGCCATCAACCTTGTCTTTGGCTCATCTTAAAAATCGATTTTTGTTTTGCATTGTTGATACTGAGTTTTATGCATTTTTGGCAAGGGTATTTTGGCAGGAGAAACATTTTATGAGTGCTTAAGTTCACACCAGGCTTAGTAAATAATGAGATGTTGTCATATTTTCTCAACCAAACCTTTAAAATGTACCCAGGAGATACAGGATTATCTTTGAACATAAGGTCAAATACTCAGGCAGTAGATAAAACCTGACCTACAACATTCCTTCTACAGATTAATAAGTGAATCCTTGTAAACTGGTTTCACAACAAAGTTCACAACAAAATCATTTAAATACTCTAGTAGAATATTTGGGATACGTTATGTAGGAACCAAATTACTTAGATTCCAGCAGAATAATTGAAATAAAATATGTAGAAAAAAGGAGAAATAATTTTGTTACAATTGGAGAGATAAGACATTCACAAGATAAGATGATGAATTACAGTGAAAAATTTTAAAAAGTTTTAAAATATTAGATATTGTAGTTGTGTATCTTTGTGTTCTGGTGGGACTCCTAACAGTGGGACCTGGGACTGTCCCAGACTCTTCTGCCTGCTTTTGAGACGCTTTTGTTCCTACTGGGTTGCCTTGTCCAGCACTGATATGAGGGTTTGTGTCTTATCTCACTATAACTCGTTATGACAAGCTTGGTTGATATAGCTTGGAGGCCTACTCTTTTCTGAAACAGAGGAAAAGTGGATCCAGGAAAGGAGGGAGTAACTGGGAGAATAGGAGGCAGGGGAAAGTACAGTCAGGATGTACTACATGAGAGAATAAACAAATAGATAGATAAATAAATAAATAAAAGGGGAAAGATAGTAGACATTACTAAACTCATTATTTAAAAGAGAATATGGATTTGAAAAGAAATAATTAATTTGAGGGTCTTATTTTTAGAGTGGCTATATTTAATTTTTGCTCTTCCTAGGAAGAGTTTAAACATAGTCCCATTCAACAGAATTGAAAGTAAAACTGGTTAAATAATTTTGAAAGAAGGAATTTAAAGATAGTAAAAGGGATCATTTGTCCTTGTATACGTATGCCGAGCTAAGAAAACATCTAAGCAGAAAACAGTTGCCATAGCTCAAAGGAGTAAATGACAATATTATTAAAATAGAGTGAAGTAAGTGTAAGATTATTTAGAGGTAGGAAGAAGATGTATAGCTAATTAACTCTCATACTTGATTTAATAATAGCTTTAAAAAAGTGGAAAATTAGCATCCTAGAAGAAAATAGATACAGTTAACAATAAACCAGTTCTTTAAGTGCCCAGCTTTTTGCCTGACAACAAGGATATATTGAAATAGCCAACTGACAATTTTCTGTAACATTTTATTTCTTCATTTCTGTTCATTACCAAAAGATTATCTATATTGTCATTTTGTGATCAATTTTCAAAATATTAATTTCATTAAATTACTGACTTATTCTATAGCTGTATTTTTAATAAATGGCACCATGTATTTCTCTCCAAGGACGTTGGTCTTTCTTATTCATGTGGGCTTTTGTTTCTCTGTTGTGTCTATACCCCACAAATGATGAAGAGTTAAAAGTAAACTAACCTTAAGCCCACACATTCCTAAGGGTATAACTTTACAGTAGGGTGTAGTTCCTAGGTTATTCTAAAGGAAGATTTCTTGGATTTCATTTTTCTGTTCAGTATTTTGACAGTGACTGGAGTATAGTCAGCAATTACACACAAATATAACAAATTGTTTTGATGGAAAATTTTCAAATCAATTGTCTTGACAAAGAAAGCCCTTCTCTGTATTACTACTGGCCACTGTACTCCATGCTTCTGCACAGTCTGTCAACATCTACAGATGACTAAAGGTAGGCTCTGATAATACCCTGAGCCTGACCTACTGGACTGATAACTTTGCCACTTCCCAAGGTCCAGGACATTGGTCCTTGCCAATAATACACACTCACTCAGGACTTGATCTGCTCCTTACACATTCACTTGGGACATTTCCTCCACACACAGCAGTCTACTTTTAAATCTTAAAAGTAGAGTTTGATTTTTAAAAGACTAAAAAGGGAGAGTTAAAGTCAATGTCTTTATTTCTGCAACTTCGATCTTTGTAGAGATTGGCAATGAGAGAGCAGTCATGCTGTGCCCCACATCTCCACCCTGTAAATGAGCAAACTACATTTCTGGAGAAGCAGACAGTGTTCAGCATTTGTCCTGTGAATTTGGATGATCAAATAAAATCAATTGTTATTCTATTCATTCATCCTTGACTGATGAGGAAATTCAAAAGAGAGTCAGAGAGAAAGTGATGTGCTTATTAATGACTAGTGATTCAAGAAAAAGTTCAAGTGAATATTACATTCTAGCAAGAATTTTATAGTCAATTACTTGAAAGTCTGCAGGGATAAAAAGGGGATCCTTAGAGGGAGAAAAAAATGTCATTTTGAGAGACAACCACATTTTTTTAATTTTTATGACATTTATTTACTGTAGTGTGTGTGTGTGTGTGTGTGTGTGTGTGTGTGTGTGTGTGTGTGTGTGTGTGTGAAAGGATGAAGTACAGGAGATGATTCTCTCCTTTTACCCTTGATTCCTGGGGATTTAAGTTATTTCCTCAGGCCTGGCCTTGTTACAGTAACTTCAGGCTATTGAAGCTGTGGACTCTACCTTCTGCTTCCCTGGTAACAATGAAAATGTAAACATCAGTCATTCCTTGGAATTTAAGTTAACATATGAAAAGGTAATGATATTTCTAGTTCGAGGTGGAAACCCAGTTTTGCCAGCTGCCTAAGAAGAGATGGGGCAGTGTTATCCCTTAAATGAAATGATGTAATTTTCCTTCCAAATGCCCCTTCTCTGTGTAGATGCTGACTTCCACTTTCAGGGACTCCTGACTACTATGGCACTGGCCTGCCTACTTTTCTGAGTTGTCCCCCTTTTCTAATTGCCTGAGTTTGGGACTGATGTAAGGGCAGATTGGCTAATAAACTGGACTTGGAGAAAAGGGCTGGCCTTTGCTGGAGTGATTACAGCTAAATTGGTATATTTAGCTACATCCTCAATGAAATTGTTGTTTCAAACCCTGGGATAAAGGGCTTGGGTTGCCTATTTAGTATTTCAAAGATGGACCTGGCCTCCCAGTTCTCCCAGCATCCCTCAGTCCCTACTTGTTGTAGGTAATGGCTTAAATACCCAGTCCTCTACCCTGAACTCTCTAACTCTGGCGCTGAACTGCCCTTCCTTCATAGGCTATTCTCTACACAATCCTCTCTCGTGAGAAACACGGCTGTGAGTACAGGAGTAAGTGGAGAAGAGGAAAAGAGGAGAGGTAAATAAGGAAGTTGTAGGGTATGACTGGAG
Organism: Ondatra zibethicus; assembly: GCA_004026605.1. NCBI lineage: Eukaryota > Metazoa > Chordata > Mammalia > Rodentia > Cricetidae > Ondatra > Ondatra zibethicus. The sequence goes on from PVIU01021438.1 coordinate 18,776, forward strand.
AGGAGAAAGTGGGAGATGGAGTCCTTGAAGGAGTAAATGAGGAGGAGTAAAGGAGGGTGGTAGGAGTTAAGAAGACAGGATTTGATTTGGGAGAGATGAAGGAAATTGTAAATGGAGGAAGGTAGGTGAATAAGAGTTAAGAGTATCAGTTCTAGGGTGTTAAGGGGCATAAAAAGGGTGGGTCAGTAGTTTGGGATGTTCTAGAGGATTCTTTGCACAGAGGCTTTTGGAGAAGTAAAATCTAGTATGTTGTGCAGGTTTGACAGAGAGAGAGAGCTTTGTCCTGAAGGCAGAGAAGACATGGATATAGGACACTTCAGACAGCGGCTTGCAGTTTCCTCCAGTGACATTATTAAATTGATAAGGATTTGGAAATCAAAAATGCAGAATTCAGGCCATGTGTGGCCAGAGTCTAATTGATATTGAGCCCTATCTGAACAGAGTCATAAGAGAGTAGCCAGCCTGAGGTTGGCAAGACAGAGTGTTGAGGTTTGATTTTAGGTGTAACAAAAGGTTATGCTTGGCAATGGTCATTTGGAGCTCATCTAGAGAGGAAGAAGAGCAGGACACACCACACACAAAAATTGCAGAGTCTGGGGAAAACTCATGAAATGGGAAGAGAAAAAGCACACAATTTTCATAATTGTTTTAGCCAATATATTATATGTAGAAAGAAATACTTGATAGCATGTTAAAAGTATAACTATAAATAAGAATATAAATTATAATAAAATATTTAAAGTATTTGCATTTTGTGAATGGAATATTATGTAGCTTACTATAGCTTTCAAGAATATAATGCAGACTTCTTTTATAACTCATATTCTATTTTAAAATTGAGTACGATAGTTTTATACCTTTGTCATCATACTATATAAAAATCAGAAGCTAGAAGGACTTATAAAAGAAAATAAATGACAGGCAAAGATTTTATCTCAGGAAGAACTACTGCAAAGTCAGGGTTGCTAGATCATGGGCCACTAATGCAAGTCTTCACAACAGTGACTTCAGCATTGTCAATAAGTGGATTAAGCAGAGCTAGAGTTAGGGCAATGCATACGACATTAGACCTGCATACAACAAACTAAAAATAATTAAAATTAAAATATATCCTTCATAAACAGTACAAACATATGATGTGGCATTCCCCTCTGTATGCTGTGAATATGCTTTATTGCCATTGGTTAATGAATAAAGCTGTTTCAGCCAATGGCTTAGCAGAGCAAAGCCAGGCAGGAAATCTGAACAGAGATATTGAGAGAGTAAAGCTGATGCTGTATAATCCATGAAGAAGAAAGATGCCCACCAGACCCTTACCAGTAAGCCACATTCTCATGGCAATACACAGATTAATAGAAGTTGGTTAATTTGAGATGGGGGTGAGGTGGGGGGAGGCGGAGTGTATAGAAGGAAGGCAGGGAACATGAACTGAGATCATTATGTAAAATTAAAAAAGATAGCTTGTTTTCTTTTAAAAAATAAAAAAAAATTACATAGGCTTGGGAGAGAGAGGAAAAAGAATACAGAAAGTTATAAAAAGAAATAAATGGTTTTACAAAATTAAACCAAGCCTTTAAAGAGACAGTACAGTCATAGATTAAAAGAGTAAAGAAAATGGCATAAGGCATGTAAAAATGGAAAATACAGAGAGAGTCAAGATTATGCATATTATAGTGATATCTTTGAATTTTTTGATTACAGAGAGACATTGAGTCTAGGGGCTGCTAAGTTAAACCAACATAAAGGTATTTGACTTCAAATTTGGGTCTAAGGATGTGTTGCTTTGAAAAAGAGGATCTGCTTTTGTTTTCACAGAAGATGAGAACCTGTGGATTCCTTCCAGACTAATGTGGTTTGACCCTCTGAAAGGTCTCTGTGAACCCCTAAAAATACTTTACCCAACAAACAGTAGAAAGCCGTTTGGAGAGATACAATGTCCAAATTTCCAAAATTATTGTTTATAAATGTGTGTTTTCATTTAAAGGGGGATATTATATAAAATGAGTACTTTACATTGGTATGGATCTCCATCTATTGGTATAGATTTAAGGATATGTGGATATGTATATTTCTGTTCTTGTTTAAGGCATGATGTGGGAGTCCCCTCTGTGTGTTGCTTGTATTAGTTAATGAATAAAGAAACTGCCTTGGCCTAATAGGACAAAAGTTAGGTAGGCAGAGAAGACAGAACTGAATTCTGAGAGGAAGAAAGAAGAGTCAGAAAGGCGCCATGGAGTTGCCAGAGACAGACATGCTGAATCTTTCCCAGTAAGCCACTGCCATGTGGCAATATACAGATTAATAGAAATGGATTAAATCAGGATGTGAGGGTTAGCCAATAAGAGGCTAGAGCTAATGGGCCAAGCAGTGATTTAATTAATACAATTTCTGTGTGGTTATTTTGGGACTAAGCTAGCAGGGCAGCCGGGATGAACAAGTGGGCCCTCTCCATGCAACAAAGGCATTATGTTTATATAGCTCATTTAAAAATGTAATGTATAATTAAAAATTATAGATTAAAAATAGTCATTTATCATTATTTAGTCAAACTTTTTGTTATGTTAGTTAGGTTTTCTAGATATATAGAGATACATTTCAGTTATATGATCTTTAACACTTCAAGGACCTATGGAATATGGCATTTAAAATGTTTTAAGAACTTAGACTTTTCTCAACAGTGAGACATGTCTGCACCTGACAGCACAAATAATTCAAGAGGAAGATGGGCATTGATGAGTCTTCTCATGGAGTTTGCTATGCATTTGGGCAAGAAAGTACTCTTGCCCGGACAGCTTAATGGTATGAACTTGACATGTAGGACTCACAGAAAAGTGACTGCTAAACTTTCCAAAAGATGGGCTGATCCTTCAGGGTTCCTAATTCACAGAAGAAACTGCCAAACATTCTTTAGGACACAGAAGAAAGCAACTGATGAACTTTGGCATTACAAGGCAAAATAGATCTTCAAATTTTCTACTTCATAGAAAAGTCTGCATGATACTTTGGGCCTCTAGGCTAAAGATGGATGCCCCAACATTACAGAAGAACTTTGGGTGACTGTCCAGACAGCAAGATGTCTCTGTTAAACTCTGATTCTAGAGTTTTGAAAGTTGCTCACAATGCCCTTCCAGTCTACTTAGGTAACATTATAACCTTCTTTGTCTTTGGTGGAGTTGAAGACACATAGTTATAGTTACAGTTCTTTTTAGTTATGATAAAAGATAAATTCGATATGAAACGTTCCAGAGACAAATAGACTAAATATTATAAGTATAATTCTTGCTTGATAACTGTTTTGCTATGTGTAATTTGACTATGTTAAAGTTAAAGCCTTCCCTTTTATTTAGAAAGAAAAGGAGAAATAATGTGGGATTCCTCTCTGTATGCTGTGAATATGTATTATTATCATTGGTTAATGAATAAACCTGTTTCATTCAGTGGCTTAGGAGAACAGAGTCAGGTGGGAAATCTGAACAACTATATATAGAGAGAGAATAGGTGGAGTCAAGGAGATGACATATAGCCGCTGAAGGAGAAATATGCCCACTGGACCCTTAACAGTAAGCCACAACCTCATGGCAATACACAGATTAATAGAAATGGGTTAATTTAAGATGTAAGAGTTAGTTAATAAGAAGCCTGAACTAATAGACCAAACAGTGTTGTAATTAATATAGCTTCTGTGTCATTATTCAGGCGTGGGCTGCTGGGAAAGGAACGAACAACTTCTGCCTACAAATATATTTTTTTAAAGACTAAAATAGCACAGCAAACTGCCAAATGATTAAAACCTGAATAATTTATCATCAACCCAGAAAAATATTTCATTACTTTTTTAAATTTTAACTTCTCATAGACTTATTTTTAATTTTTTCCTCATTTTTGTTACATTTTTAAAAAATTCATTTTTGCCCTTTACTGAAAAGCAGAGCAGTCTTTATCAATCAGCTAATACAGGAAGCTAAACTTTGTGAATCTTTAACATTTATATAGGACAGACACTATTTATGTTAGAAGGTATATTATTGTTAATAGATAGTGGAAGGAGTTTCGTTTTTGATTTACTCTTCATTCTAGCAGATTAAGTTGTTAGAAAGATTAAATCAGATTTAGAAAAAAATGCAAAAGCCTCATTTCCTTTATATATCTGAGAAAATATAAGCAAATAGTGCTATAATTGAGAAACCTTAAAGGAACCATAATCAATTTTCTATGCATCAGAGATGTTTTCTAAAGTAGTCAGTCTCATGAACAAGATGTTTGAAGAATTAGCTAAGTGTGAAGTCAGCAGACTTGGAAGCTTCTACAAAACTTAGGTCATGTGTGTGTGCAGCTGTGAAGATGGAAGACTAGCGTACAAAGGGAGAGTGCCCATGGCTAACCATGAGAGCTAAATTCAGACGATGCTGCCTCAGCAGACACTAAAGAGACAGAGGAAGAAAAGCTGTCTTCTGTGACTCTTAATGAGCCCTTAGCTTTCACATTATGCTTGCACAGAAAAAACTAGCAAGGGAAATTCTGAAAATTCTGAAATCTATGTTTTGCCTCTGAGCTGTTTTTCGTTTGTTTGTTTGCTTATTTATTTGTTTATTTTAGTTGTTGTTTTTTCTTCCCTAAAACTTGGAAAAGATAAGCATATCTGTTCTTGCTCTCTTGTTCTGCATTATGATAGACATCCAATCAAGTAGCATGGGTTGGGAGAAAGAAATAGAAATCCACCAGGAAGGAAAATGAAAATTGTCTCTATTTACAAATTATATCTTTGGTATAGAAAATCCTAAGCAATCCACTGGATCAATTTAGATAATAAGCAGACTCAACAAAGAGTAGGACATGATTAAGACTTAATTATACAATCTGTACACTAGCAATGAACACCTTTGAAGACAAGCTATTTTAAACAGCCTGTAAAGCATGAAGTACTCAGAAGAATTTTAGAAAAAAAAATGTAAAATCTGAACTGTAAAACCTATGAAATATTGTTGAAAGTAAAAATAAAACTTGAAAATTGTAGAAAAACTACCCCAATTTTTAGTTTAGTTGAATATAGACTTTTGTAGTATGCCCTTATAATTTTCTGAAATTTGTTAATATCTGAAGTAGTATTTCCCTTTTCATTTTTGATTTTTAAAAATTTTAAAAATACATATCAATCTTTATTTTTCTTTTGTGTGTATGTGTGTTTTGTCTGTATGTATATGTGTTTACCACATGTATTCCTGGTGCCCATGGGGCTGGAAAGGGTTCAGGTCCCCCAGAACAGGAGATAAAATGGTTGTGAGATGTCACTTGGGTATTGGGTCTTCTAGAAGAGCAGCCACTGTTCTTAACTCTCTAGCCTTTTTTTTTCTCTGAATTTATTAATTTACATTATCTTTCTTTTGTTTAATTTGGCTAATCTTACCAACATTTGCAAAGAACCAAGTCTTCATTTAATTAATTAACTTGTTTCTATGTCTTTAATTTGATGATCACTTCCTGTCTATTCTTTTGTGCTGTTGTGTGTTTCTGTTTTTTTTTTCCAAAGCTTTCAGGTACATCATTAAGTTACTAGTATGAACTTTCTCAGGAATCTTGATGTAGGTATTTTATGCTGTAAACTCTCCTCTTAGGATTTCTTCCTGTCTTGTAGATTTTGGTAAGTTGCATATTTCTCAACATTCATTAAAGAATCTTCCTTTTTGGAGTATATGACAATTAACACAGAGACCTAGAACTGAGCACGGTACAAAGAATAATAGATTGTGGAGTATTCAGCCATAAATGTGGTATCTATATCATAGCTGTTGCCCAGGGATAAGGGATCATAACTGAAGAGGGGAGAGAATGAGTGTAAGAACCAGAGTTGATAGATGACTACAAGGAATCAGTGTTTTTAAAACACAGCATGGCAGTTGCATATATGAACTCACAGTAGTTGTGATATCATACATAGATGTGCAAGCTCAGGAACGAGAAAAATCTGTGTGTGTGAAACAGAGACAGAGATAGAAACAGTGACAAAGAGAGATAGAGATTGTTGTCATTGTCCCTGGGTTCTTGAAACTGTGAGTATATAATTTCATAATGTACTGTATTAGCTTTTCAGTTTGTAAAATAGAGTCATATTTGTATTTTATCTTCAGAAAGATTATTAGGTGCATAGTACTATAAATCATCCTATTTCTGTTTATATGTAAAGGTGCATACATACATATGTGTGCTATAAATATATTTATAATATACATCACTATTATAAATATGTGTTGTAAGTAAGATCTTCATGTACTTTGATATATAAGCACATACTTACATACTTATATGATTTATATTCATTAGGTGAACATACAAATTCTTTGCATGTTCATATAGAACACTTTAAAATCTTGACCTCTTAATAAGCCATACTTCCATCTGTTCAATTCTTATTGGTTAGAACTCAGGCACATGATCAAAGGTAATATGGAAATTAAACTTAATATATGCCTAGATGCTACAGGAATTAATTTTTTGATAGTTCCAGTGTCTTCAAGATTTTGTCTTTCTCTAGCTACCAACTATCTGTACATAGGCTTTTTTTCTAACACATTCATTCTTTCACCAAAAGAGAACTAAAGGTTTCATTCATGATTACATCTCCAAATTATGGCTTCTGAGTATACATTCTCTCCATTGAGATTCAGTCTGGTAGTTTTTGGTCCACTAACATAAAAGTACTTTTCTTGTTACACATGGGCAGTGGTAGAACCAGGGAAAGACAACCTATCATTAATAGCCTATTCCTAAAAAATAATGAAATTGAATCACATTGAAGGTACTAGGTATTGGGTCACAAAACAATGCTGTTTCTATTAGTTGATTTATTGAAACCGTTGTCCTAATAGCCTTGCACAGTTTTAAATTTAGATTTTGGATTTTTTTTTTTTTTGTCAGTGGAGAGGGCGTTCTGTGGGAAAGAATACCTTTTGGCTTCACTATCTGGAAAGTTTTCTCTCATCCCTTATCCCAGTGAACAAATGTAACTAGGATTGGAGAAAGTGTTCTGTTTGAAGGTGTTTGCTATACAATAGGTTATGGTTTGAAAGCTCAATGGCTTGCACTGGATATTTAGCATTATAAATCCTAAAATGTGTAAAAGTTTCTAAAACCTCCAGCGTCATCTACCTGCCAGCAACCAAAGCCAAGGCTGTGCTCAGACACAGCTTTTAAGGCTGTTTATTTGTCTGCTCACCTTCACTGTACTCAGCTTTCCCTGAAGCCCTTCTGGATCAATAACTTAGAAGGGAAGGCAGAACTTTTCATTAGGCCTTTGCTATAGGGTTAGACACCTTTATTTAACCAAGAAGACTTAATGGACCTTTTATAGCCAAGTCTTTTTCATTTTCAACTCTTTCTTGCTAAGTGGGATAAAGTAAGTACTTGTTTTTTTGTAACTGTTCTTCACATTTCTGTCTTCCTTCTCTTACCTTCCACTTAGGCTTGAAAATTGGTCCACTTCACTGTGTTAATAACACATTGCTTCAAGCTAGCAATACTAAGCACACTAAATACAATAGTATTCAGTGAAGTAAATTTTCTAAGGAGGTGGTCCATAATTGTTTATTATTATAGGTGAATAATAAATGATTACACACAGACATATATACCTTATGATATATTTAAATTTATTTTAGACATATTTATTTTATATATTGAAGGATATGACCTTCATGTTAGAGTCAGAGGACAAATTGCAAGAGTTGATTTTCTTTTCCTACTCTGTGGGTACTAGAGATAGAACTCAGTTTCTCAGGCTTGGCATCAAGAACCCTTTATTTCCTGAGTCATCTCACTGACTCCAATGATACATATCTTATACTTTTCATATTATGTTACTAGATTTCTGATACTAATTATTTATTAATGAATATTGGGTAAACAATTTAAAATAATATATATTTAATTGGGAGCTCCTTTTTAAATTTATTTTTTAAACAATCTTTTCTCATTTTATATACCTCTCCCAGTTCCCACTCCCTTCCCTCCTCCCATTTCCCCCACCCCACCTTCCATTCACATAGGTTTGGGTATGTTTTGTCTTCATTCTATTGAATTCATTCATTGAATTCTAGGAAGAATTTCCTTTCTTTCTTTATTTCTTCCTTGACCCAGGGGTGATTCAGTTGAGCACTGTCCAATTTCCAAGAGTTTGCAGACTTTCTACAATTAGTGTTGTTGAATTCCAACCTTAAGTGTTGGTGATTTGATTAGATACAGGGGTTACTCCAAATTTTGTATCTGTTGAGGTTTGCTTTGTTACCGAGTATGTGGTCAATTTTAGAGAAGGTTCCATTCGGTGCTGAGAAGAAGGTGTATTCTTTTGTGTTTGAGTGAAATGTTCTATAGAAGTCTTTTAAGTCCATTTGAGTTATGACATCTGCTAGTTCTTTTTTTTCTCTGTTAAGTTTCAGTCTATCAAACCTGTCCATTGGTGAGAGTGGGGTATTTCTGTCTCCTACTATTAATGTGTGGTGTTTGATGTGCGATTTAAGCTTCAGTAATTTTTCTTTTATATATGTGGGTGCTCTTTTCTTAGGGGCATAGATATTCAGAATTAAGACTTCATCTTGAAGGATTTTTTCTGTGATGAATATGAAGCATCTTTCTCCATCTCTTTTGATTGATTTTTTTGGAGTCTATTTTTTTTTAGATATTATGATAGCTATACTTGCTTGTTTCTTAAGTCCAGTTGATTGGAAATATTTTCCCAACCCTTTACTCTGAGGTAATATCTGTCTTTGAAGTTGAGGTGTGTTTCTTGTATGCAGCAGAAGGATGAATCCTGTTTTCATATCCATTCTGTTAACCCGTGTCTTTTTATAGGCCAATTGAGACCATTGATATTAAGAAATATTAATGACCTGTGATTGATAATTCCTTTTATTTTTCAGTTTTACTTTTTGTGTAGTTTCCCTTCTTTGAGGTTTCCTGGTATGACGTGTGAGGTTATTTATTGTCTGTGTTTTTATGGGTCCAGCTATCTTCCTTGGGTTGAAGTTTTTCTTCTAGTGCTTTCTGTAAGACTAGACTTGTGGATAGGTATTGCTTAAATCTAGTTTTGTCATGGAATATCCTGTTTTCTCCATTTATAGTGATTAAAACATTGCTGGGTATAGAAGTCTGGACTTAAATTCATGGTCTTTTAGTGTTTGCAGCACATCTATCCAGGACCATCTGGCTTTTGATGCCATTGAGAAGTTGGGTGTAATTCTGATAGGTATTTCTTTATAGATTTCTTGGCTTTTATTTTGTATTTACAGTTCTAAATATTCTTTATTCTGTATGTTTGGTGTTTTAATCATTATATGGCTGGGAGAGTTTTTTCTTTTTTCTTTTTAGGTCCAGTCTACTTGGTGTCTTGTAAGCTTCTTGTATCTTCATAGGCATGTCCCTATGATTTTGTTGAATAAATTTTCTTTGCTTTTGATCTGGAGTTCTTCTCATTTTTCTATCACTATTTTTCTTAGGTTTTATCTTCTCATGGTGTCCCAGATTTCCTGGATACTTTGTGTTAAGGATTTATTGGATTTAACATTGTTTTTGACTGAACTATTTCCTCAACCGTATCTTCAACTCCTGAGATTCTCTCTTCTATGTCTTGTATTCTGTTGGTTATACTTGCATTATAGTTCCTATTAGCTTGCCCAGATTTTCCATTTCCAGAATTCCCTCAGTTTGTGTTTTCTTTATTGTTTCTATTTAAATTTTCAAGTCTAGAACTGTTGTAACTCTTTGCTTCACCTGTTTGATTTTTTCCCTTTGTTTTCTTGACTTTCTTTAAGAGATTTACTGATTTCTTCCAAATTTTTTGTTTGACTTTTTTCCATTTCTTTAAGGGAATTTTTCAATTCCACTTTAAGGGTCTCTATCATTTTCATAAAATTAAATTTAATAATGTTTTCTTCTGCTTCTTCTGGGTTAAAATTACCAATTTGCTCTTTAGGTTGTTCAATATATTCTTGCATTAGTGTCTACCCTCTTCTCATCCAAAGGGTGTAGGTAGGGCTTGTGTTTCAGGAGGTCTTCTTCCTCCAATTGGTACAGGTCAGGCCTGTGGCTTAGGTGGTCACTCTTCCTCCTGGTGTAAATTGTACTGTGCTTCTGGTAGTTGCTGGTGCATCTCTGGGTGCTCCTCTTCAGGTGCAGTCAGGGCCAAGGCTCTGTTAGCTGTAGGGACAGTGGAGGATGGTTGCCAGTGTTGGATGTCTGCTCCAGGGTCTCTGGGGTTTGGTGATTGTAAGTGGGGCATGGGCTGTGCCTCTGGAACAAGAGTCTAGAGAGCAGGTCCCTCCAACCAAGAACCCAGTCACTCACCTTTCCAGTGACAGTCAGGATCAAGGCTCCATTCATCAGAGATGAAGGGGGGGAGGCTGCTCTCAGGTCTCTGGAGCTTCAGTGGGTGAGGATGGGGCATGGGATGTTCTTCAGGGAGCTTGGGTCTAGAGATCTGGGCCTTTCAGCCAAAACCCAGAAACTCAACTCTTCAAGTAGGAACTACTTTTCTAAAGACAGTTTTCTCAAGAAAACTGGCTATGAGCTACTGTTTTTTAATGTGTCATATAAAAGTTAAAACAGAATGACATTATCATTATCCAAGAATCACAGAAAGATATAAGTCCAAACGCAATGCATTAATTACTTTTCTATTGGGGTAATACAACATCATGATCAAGGCTGCATATAAAAGAGATTATTGGGTTTATTACTTCAGAGGATTAGAGCTGATAATGGCTAAGTGAAGGCATTGTGGCAGAAACATCTGAACTTTCACATCTCACACCATAAGTTGAGGTAGAGTGTGCACACTTTTGGGTATGCCAGGAGGCTTTTGCAATTCCAAGTCCAGTCCAAGTGATTTATATTCTGGCCGCACCTCCTAATCCTTCCTCAAACAACCACTAACTAGGGACCAACTATTCAAATGTTTGAGCCTTTGGTACTATTTTCATCCAAACTACTGTAGTACACGAGGTCTATAGTGGAATTGTTACTGACAGACCCACTCATGTGGTATGGGCACCATAAGCTACTTTTCTGAAACTAAACTAGTTTTTTTGTATTGGTCTCAAAATATTACTTGAAAATTTTGAATATTCTTCAGTTGAATGTATTACAATCATATTATCCCTTTTAGAACTCAGTATAATGTGAACTCTTACCTTAATTATAGTGTTGCATTTACTCACTAGTGAATTTAACTACTAATAAATATTTTAATGACTAAATAAGGCCAGATATGTTTGCACATGCCTATAAGCTTAGTGCTTAGGATGCTGAGGTAGGATGATCGTGACTTCCAGGTCACTCTGAGCTACACGGGATTCTGTCTTTAAATAAACATGTAAGTACCATGAGAGTAATTACCATATTACCATACATGAGAGCAATGTTTCATTTGAAATTACATATATGCCTTTTTATTTATGTTATAAATCATTAAGAGCTAAACTGAAGTTTCATTTTTTACCCAACTTTAATAATACATAAGTACTATTAAGGATCACATATAAAAAGTAGGAATTAAAAAAGTCTTCTTTAGTTAAACCTAAAAAGTCTTTATTTTTAATAAATGATAGCAGTCTTTAATTGTAATTAAGTTTCTACTGAACTTTAAAGTATCATGGCACATTTTAATATTAGAAAGAGAGTGAATGTTGAAAGTTGATTAATAAAGCCAAATGTAGTTTACTTATAGTTCTTTTGAAACAATTCTAAATAAAAATAAATAATTGAAAATTTAAAGCCCCCAATGTGATAGTTTTTATTTTATTTCTCTATCTCTCATTTTTGTTGTAAATTTATAATCTCTCTTTTATTCTTTTCTAAGGCCAGTTCACAGAACAATCCATGAACACAACATTGTGTGGAGGATGCTGAAGAAAATTCCAGTATTAGCCTCTCAGCTCAGTGATGAACATCTGAAAATCCTGAGTAGGAATGTTGTTTCTGAAACCTGGACCAAAGGCAGCACAGGTATGTTGAATTATCTTGGGTCGAGAAATACCAGGCTAACTACAAGATAGACTAATTATATTTTTCTTTATTATAAGAGACAAACTCATGAAACAGGAATGAGAAGTCAAAGTTCAGCTGTGTAGTGCAGGAACCATAGAGAGAGAGCGAACCCTGGGCTGCCCCGTGTTTTGTTTTTCTCTGGGTACCCAAAAGGTCAAGGCCTAACCTGTTCCCACCCCTTAAAGTTCATTGGTCAACAGAGATTTCCCATCACCTTCCCCTTTTGTCTAAATAAGAGAGTTCCAAACCCAATACAAAACTATATGCAATAGGAACAGATATCAAGTATAAAATTAGGATTACAGCCAACATAAACAATACTAAGCAAGGCACACATGCTAAATGTTTAATAAACATTTTATTTTAAAGAGGCTAAGTTTTGCATCGAAAATGGCTTGGCTAAATCATAAGAGGAAGGTAACTAAGACTATTTAATCTTCAACCCCATCAATGGCCTGATTGAGTAGACAGGAAGTACAATCAAGCAGCTTCCAAAATGAGGAGTATATGACAGAGACAACTGGCTACCTGAGCAATCATCCAAAGTCTCATTTGCAATGAACTTTGACTGAGGCCTAGCATAACTGACAGACCATTCAAGAACATAATTAAAGAAATAAAATTTTTTTTCCTTTCTTCCCCTTCTCCCGGTCCCCTCCCACTACCCCCCACCCCTCCTCCCTCCCCCTTCTTCCTTGAAAGAGGGCATGGTGCCCTGCCCTGTTGGAAGTCCAAGGCCCACCCCCATCCCTCCTGGCCTAGGAAGGAGTGCATTCAAAAAGACTCGGTTC
>PVIU01021439.1:0-31598 GCA_004026605.1 Ondatra zibethicus
CCCTGTTGGAAGTCCAAGGCCCACCCCCATCCCTCCTGGCCTAGGAAGGAGTGCATTCAAAAAGACTCGGTTCTCAAAAAGATAATACATGCAGAAGAGATAGGTCCTGGTATCATTGTTGATGGGTTCTCCATCTGCCAACTTTCGCCGCCACATTCAGAGAGTCTGGTCTCGAAAAGTAATTTATTTTATTTCTGGTATCTAGACTTCCAAATTTGAGGCACCTATGAGTTTGACTGTTTTTTGAGGACTACGCTTGGCTTCTAAGAAGACACTTTGAGATGACATCATCAAGAGGGAGAGAACACTTTCTTTTCGGCATTTCATATGGCAGAAAATGGAAGACTTCAGGAAACCTCATTTGCAAGAGCCTTGAAAAGGGAGACTTGATCATAACTTAATCATTCTTCAGAGGGACACTGCCTGATACTATCACTATGACACCCTTTGGATTGTGAAGGAGACACTTTTCAACTGATGTCCAGGGATTCTTGAATGAGTCAATAAATAAATGCCTTGATAATATCCTTCCCAAATTTATTTTTATATTTCCTGACTCCTTGAACATGTTTTTTAATGCAGAAGTTTACAGTGTTAATATGAGCATGTATACTTGTATATATAATATGTTTACACTTGAATATTGTATATAGAAAGTAATAATTTGAAACAAGCAAAAACAAATTACAAATAAGAAAATAAGTTTTCTTGAAGAAGATAATTTAAAAAATACATACAGTTAACTTTCCAAGCAGCTAAAATTTCTCAAAATCCAAATCTATTATTGTTTTTGAGTTGTAGTCGACTATGAAAAGTTTCTCATAGACTCTTGTTTCTGCCAATAAGCAATCTTGTGGTGACACTATTTGGACAGGTTATAGGATCTTCAGATAATAGTGCTAAACTAGGGAAAGAAGGTCAGTGGAGTTTTGTTCATAGGAGTTGTATATTTTTCTTATCTCTCCTTAACCACAAGAACATAAAGACACTCTTGTCTCCACCTGAAGTGCCTAAAAATCTGAGGGAGAACACCCCAGAGAAAGAAAACTCAGAAACCATAAGTCACTTCATAATGTGTTTAATCTGGATCTGATACCACCAAATCTTCCATTCTCTATGTGGATCTGTGGAGGTATCTCCGATTGTAGAGTGGAAGTCACCTTCCATTTACGGTACAGTTATAAGAGGATCAAAGGAAAAGCTTTTGCTTTTTCCATGCTCATCTTTGCCCCTTCCTTGTCAGTGCATCTCCTTTGAGGATTTTGCTGCTACCACTGTAAACTTCCCTGACAGGAATTCAGCTTCAATGTGGCAAAAGAGACCAGTGACTTTTCAGTGCACTCTAGTCTTCAGTGCTTGGCTGGGACTGCTGAAGCTTCCAGCATCACAGATGGGGCAAATACTGGATTTTCAGATTCATCAGTGTATAGATAGCCATTGTTAGACCACTGAGGCATCATTCGGAAAGCTCATTAATGTAATAAATATCCTTTTAATATATATTCATTCTATCTTTGATTCTGTTCTTTAAGGAATGGCAACTAATATGTGTATACTCCCCCTTAAGAAGTTATAGCCAGGTATTTGGACACAATTATTAGAAAAGTATGAATTTTCAAAGCATTCAAAACATAAATAAGAAGTATTTATTCCCAATCATTTCTTAATAATATAAACTTAGGTTTCAGGATTTTACTTCAAATTTTCTAAGTTCTGGTTTTTCCTCTATTTCATTCAACAAATCAAAGTATCTTCTGCTTTGAAACATGTGTGTGTAATATTTACATATTAGATATTGTTTCCTAATGTAATTATGTGTGTGCCGCTCACTGTCTCTGTTTGTTTGTAAATACATATGTTTCAATTTCCAAAAGACTCATTTTCATGATTTTTCACAATATGCTTGAAGAATATTTTGATAATGCACACTTAAATAGACAAAATAGACTCAGGATCTGAGACAAAAGGCATGGATAACCCTAAGTCCTCTCAGTTTTCTTTTTCTCCCTTCTCTTCTGTCTGCCCTACTTTCCTAAAATAAAACCTCTTCTCCATATTTACTTTTATATTATGCTTTACTTTCTTCTTTTCTGTAGACAGCAGCAGAGATGATATATTGCTTTTACCAGTGACACTCTTATCAGGTCCTAACATGTACAAATATGATGAGCATACGCAATTTTAAGTATTTAAATTAAGCTTAAGTTGAAGTTGCTCTTAAGAATCTGTTTCTAATGTTTGAAATATTGTTTGGAAATCCTGAGCTTGCAAAATCAACTATGATCATGTAATAGATTTTCTTTATAATTAATAGATACACCAAATTTAACATGAAATATTATGAAATTAATCCATGAGATGTGGTCATAGAAGCACACAATAAGATATTTCATTTATTTCAGTCAGTTATTAACATAAAATCTTGAAATTAATACCAGATGATATCAATATTGCAATTCTGAAGGTGACATTTCCTATTGTAAGCAACAACAAAAAAATGAATTTCTTTTACCAAGTTTCTATGTAAAGGGTATATATTTATGGAATGTACTTAAAATCTGAACTTACTTTCACAGCGAAATGTTTTAATTTTGATTAAATAATTAGTTTCTGATGGGTATAATGATAATGAGTATAAAGAACTATTGAAAGTGTTTTATGGTAAAGAATTAGGGTATATAACATATCAAGACAAATCATTGGAACCAGCATTGGGACATCTTTGGACTATAAAATCAAAATGTCAGTGATTACAAGAGTAGGCAAAATGCTGACTTACCATGGTGGTTTTAAATTTTTTATTTATTTACATCTCTGTCCTGGGTTTAAAACCAGGAAGACCCTTTAATTCTAGTTTCAAATAGTTTACAGATTATTATGAATACAGAATTGTCTTTAAATTGATTGCTTTTATGAAAAATCTTTGTAATGATACAAAATGATTGACTATCATGATAATCTTATAAATATTCATATTATAGTTTTTATTTTGTAAAAATTATTAATTATTCTTTGTAACATGAGGGCTAGCTTATTGGGGTTTTTGTCCTGCCCAGTCCCCCAGCCATTTAGTCCCAAAGAAAATCACACAGAGAGTCTACATTAGGTTATAAACTGATTGGCCCATTTGCTCAGGCTTCTTATTAGCTCTTATAGCTTATATTAACCCATTATTCTTATCAAAGTTAGCCACATGGCTCAGTACCTTTTTCAGCGGGGCAGATCACATCCTGCTTCTTTGGTGGTCTGGGCAAGACTGGGAGGAATGGGCTTCCTTCTTCCCAGAATTCTCCTGTTCTCATTGCGCCACCTCTACTTCCTGTCTGGTTTTCCCACCTATACTTCCTGCCTGGCTACCAACAAATAAGTGTTTATTTAAAACATGATTGACAGAATACAGACAATTCTCCTGCACCAACTCTTTATAGAATAAATTCCTGAATGAATGGATAAATAAATGGAAATAATATATGGATTTCCATTTATTTATTTATAAACAGTCTCATAGAAACTATTTCACTAACAAATTTTTTGTCATTGCTATCTTTTGCCATCTTTTATTTTGCTTATTAAAATTATTTTAGAAATATTCATTATACTCAGATTTATCTACTGAATTTATGCTATACTATTATTCCATACAAAATAATAATTCTAAAGGGACTATTTCTTAAGTTTTCCTCCACAGTTTTACTCTTCAGTAACTCAGTGGTCAATATTTATAGGCATTTAAAACCAGTTAATAGAATTGAACTGTTGTCTGCTTTGATAGATGAGAAGAATAAAACACTTCAACTGATTGCAACAAAAGCAATTTCAGTATGACTTAAATGGTTTTTTGGGGGGGCGTTCTTTTGGAAAAGTAGAATAAAGTAGATTATATTTATCATTTCATATTCATTTAATTATGCTTGTACAAAGATTCTTGCTGCAATTCAGGGACTAAAAATAAATGAGACTTTCTAAAGAGATACTTCTTCATCATAAGAAATAATAATCAACATAATTTAAAAGTTACTAATGACCAATGACTATGACTTTTCATAGACTACAGGCAGGCACAGATAACTGGAATGAGAAAAGAAACACACATCCTATCTATTTCACTGTCTTTCATAACTCTCATATATGTTTTAAGGATTTTTTAGCATATCAGTTAGCTGAAATTTTAATATGGGCCATTTCTAAATACACTTTGTTAATTTTTTACAAGTCCACAAATAAAATTTAGAAATAAAACCACAAGCCAACTAAACCATCATTTTCTGTCTTACAGCTCTCAGATTTAAGTGTGAAGGAATAGACCTCTGCAGAACCACTGTACCATTTTCTATCCTCCCTTCCTTCCTCCTCCCTCTTGAAATTTACAATAATTAGTTTTTGTAGTGTTGGGTTTACTTCAAGATAAAGTAAAATCTCAAGCTAAACCACTATAGGGCTTCTCAGCAGTGCGCAAAGAGAGTATACTATAGACGAGGGGCTCGCAACATGCACAGAATGTTTGTGTTCCTGCTAGCTTAGAATATCTGCTAATTCTCCCAGTTCTGTGCAAACTAATTCTCTCTCCGAAGGGTTTTCCTCATTGACATCAGCCATTTCTTCATTTCTTCATAATATGTGTCTTAGTGAAACAAGTGAAATAGTAAATGCAAGGAATTTTAGAACTGTGTCCAGTGAGACTCTGGGTTATAATAATTGCCTGGTTAGTATTCCTTCGGCTAAAATAGTTGTTCATTCAGTGGATTTTTATAGTATTACAGTGGACATATTAAAGGTTTGCTTACTTTTTTACGTTGCTGTCTCTTTAATTTTGAATTAATTAATTTGAGCTTCATATAATCGCTATGATCAGATTTTAATTTCTCAAGAATATACATCTAAAATTTGGCATCTCTAAAATATAAAATTACCCATCTATGCTTGCAGACCTCAAACTCAACTCCTAGGTTTGCACTCTCACTGTATTTTGTGGTTACTACAGAGGCATCTTTATGGGGGTGGGTGGATTTATCTTCTAGGAACATAAAAACAATTTTATGGACATATAAGGAATTAAATGATGATTGTTATAAGGTGACTTTTATTAATGTCAGGTGTCAAAGTAGAATTCACAGTCTAAAACAGAGGTAAGAAATATCTATTTAAGGATGTGACACAGTGACTGAAACATGAAAGGTATTTTGAAGGAGTCAGGCAAAGAAATTATAAAGGACACTTCAGACAGGAATCCTCAGGGTAATATGGCTGACCACACATCATTCTTCATCGGGTAGAATTCTACTTGGTGCCTGATGTCTTGGTACAATTATTAATAATACCCTCTTTAACTCAGAAGTGTCTTGCTTCGGACGATAAATTATATGGCCACTCTACCTAAGGGCAGGGACATAGCGTTTGTACAAACATAGCGTATTTTGGGGAATGTAACCATTTATCACGGCTGGAATTTAGGATATGAGATAAGAGTTGTGAAGTACAATAGAACCCGAGAAGAAAGTGTGAAGGATCTTTCTTCTCAGGTCAGCAGGTATTGCTTTCTATTTTTAAGGTGATAAGGTGTCACTAAAAGCTTTAAGTGACAGATGTAGTATAGTTCAATTATTTGAAAACTTCTAAGTTTTTCTCTTATGGTGTAAGATCAAAATAAGGGGGAAAGCAATGACAATTCGGCTTATGTTTATCCTGTCCCCACTGTTCACAGGCACTACTTAGAGGACTTGGTGAATGTACAAGGCCTGTCTTGATAGTATGGAAATTCTTAGTAACAACAAACATGTGGAAAAAATGCAAAGTAGAGCAAGAGAGGCGAGCATCAGGAAGCCATTTGCATTGTTCTGGGAGAAATGGCAACCACAGCTTTGATAAGAGGTGCGAAGATATAAATAAAAGTAGACACTCAGGAATCTGAGTGTTGCTGCAGATGGAGAGAATACCTGGTAAACACCACACTTGAGAATATAGCTGTGGTTGGGAATTTTATAGGACTCTGACATGGTTAGAGAAGGAAGGGAAAGTGGTAATGATGGCACAGAAATACCGGGTGACATGAGAAAATATGTTAAGATTTGTAATGAGCTAAGTCTTCAGGGGTAGCTTCATGCTGTCCTTGAAAAAAAACTGTCCAGGGTTAAAGGTAGTCATAAAGACCAGTTATGTCCTTATGATAGACATTAAGAAAAGGTATATTCTCTGGGTCAGGATTACCATACATATGAAGCCGAGTCATAGGTTGTGATTCTGTAGCCTGACTAGTAAAATTAAAAAGAAAGAAGTGAAAGAAAAATATTTTGAAGACAATATTTTACAGTGGATATAAAATGAGCTTTGATGAGATAAGGAGTATATGATCCTGATAAAACAGATATTATCAAAAATAAAGCAAGAAGCTACTAGAATTCTTTAAAAATAGTGTTGTTTACTCTTTGTACAAAATACATCAAATAGACAAATATTATTAAATATTTGTATTTGAATCGATTTAAAAATATAATTATCTTTAATATTTGAAAGCATTAAGAAGCTAAACACTTAGTAGGATTTAAAAATATTTTAGCAATAACAAGATCAAAATAAAGGTGATAAACTTGCAATTTTTCAGCACAAATCTGATGGAAAGATACCCTCTCTAATGCCAACAATATTCTTATTTGGGTTGCAAAATTATATATGGCAAAAAATAGAAGTACAAACAAAATACCCCTGAAACTGGCAGAAGATTAGCCTTTAAGCTCATGACATATTCTGGAATTTGGATATAAGAAAAGTTATTTGAAATATATTATTAGTCGCAAGCTATCAAGTTGGTAAATCCCAATTAATGGGCGACAGTGAAACCTCAGTAAGTTTCCAGAGCTGACCCTATTTTCTGAAACAAGACTCACTAAGCGAAAGGGAGGTATCAGAAGAAACACTTAACAATATCTCAGGTTCTACTACTACTAATTAATGGTTACCTATAAGAGAGTAGACCATAAGTATTTTACTTTCCAATGGTGGTTACTCTGTGAAATGACAGATATGCCACATATTTAATTATGTTGATCACCTGAAAAGAACCTTAGATATTAAAACATCAGGTTGAAAAAAGTCATGTTATGTTTATTATCAATAAACAGTATCTCTTGGTGTGAACAACTCCGAAGTAACACTGTTTTCTCTACAGAGCAGAGCTGATGTCCTTGTGAGGCAGTGACACTGTTCCCAAGAACTGACAAAGTTCAAACCACAAAAAGAAATGGAAGTAAACAAAAGTCCCATCCCTAACAATGAAGCTATTTGCAACTGATACCTCCTGGGAGAAGGATCAATCAGTTTTTTTCAATGGCATGACAACAGGTATTTCAACCACACTCTAGTACAGATGTCAAGATGGACTCTATGTGCTTTGGTTTGGTTGTGTGTGTGTGTGTGTGTTCTTGGTTTTTAACTTGTTTTCTTGAGTTTTAGGAGAGAGAGAATTTGAATTTAGATGGGGTGTGGAAGAGTCGTGGGTGGGGAAAGAACATGATTATTTTGTTTGACAAAATTATAAAACAAAACAATCAACTAATATTATTAGTCACTAAAGCTAAAGAGAACTAGATTGTGAAAAGTTAGGCTCTATTCCATGAGTGAACCTGAGCTGCATGAGAAGTGGACAGCAGCAATGTCCTTTGTGCTGCTTTAGCAACAGCGGCACTGAATATGTCCAGGCAAGTTGGGCTTTTCTAAATCCTGCAGACCCAAGTCAACCACAGGTGCATTTGTCTGCATCTTGTCCTTCTCAAATGCTGCGCAGCCAATGTGCACTTTGGTTTGAGAGTGCTAAGGTTAAGGCTCTTGGTGTGTCTTCTACTAGTGGGTGATGGGAGTTGAAGGATTAATTAGCATCTCAAGTAGATGATTTTGCAAAATATGCAGTTCACGCAGGGATGTCCTAGTACACTCAGGCAGGCTCCTGCAGCAGTAAGATTCAAAGGCTTTTTAGTCTCCCTTTTACTCCCTCATTCCTCCAGCTTTCTTAATGTCAGTTCCTGTGATCAACTTCTAAATTGACTACTGAGACCTCATAGGACCCCCTTTTTCTTAACGAGTTAGCATTTTATTCTATTTTCCCCTTATTTTGAAAATGTCTTTTGGCTATCATTTGAAGAAATTCTTTTAGATCTATCTTTTCTATCTCCCTCAGTTCCACAGTCATGTAAATTGTAGATAAAGATTTTTTTTTTATCCTTCTTGATGTCAAATACTTTCTCTGCTTATAGGCAAAACCAATGTATTATCTCTAGCTATGATGTCCCTGTGTAAATATTTAACTTGAAACGATTTTTTTCTTTTGCAAAATATTACAAAAACTTTACTTAAAACAAAGTGATAATATGGATTAGAAATACACTGTCAAGATCGACAGTAGGCCAAATGAGTGTAAGCACATAGAAAGGTCTTGGAATGAGTTTTAATTCTGATTTTATTTTCAGATTTTCAAGCCAGTATCTTATCAATTTCTAAGCTTCTATTACTTTTTACATCAATTGTCTTTATGTTCAGCTGGGATAGCTCTAGACTGCTGGTTGCCAATCTACTGGTCACTGTTATGATGTGTCATCGATACTTGTATTTTAGGAGTTAACTCTTAGAATCTACATTCCTGTCTCATTTAGCAGCAGACACCAGATTTGACATATAAAGGCTCCATCTTAAGATTTTGAAGGCAATCCCTGAGAAGAAACAAAGATATTACTACATCAGTACCAGGATTATGCTTCTTGCCAGGAGCCAGACAGGAAGCCTTGATACTGGCTCAGATGTTCTCATACAAATCTGCTCTGCAGAGAGTTTAAGCATGGGAGAGATTTACAATCATGCTCTTTTTACTTTCCAGGTTCCCTGTTGTTGAATGTTTATAACTCTTTTACCCAACACACAGTTCATTGATCTTGTCAGTACATTTACTCATTACCTAGTTGATTGCTTTCAATCCTCACCCTTTTCTAAACATGGGCTCATGCTTCCCTGGCAGTCCTTAGCTTCACTATATATCCTATAATGATTTTGAACTTCTGAGCGAGCTGCCTCCCACTCCAGAGAGCAGGGATTGCAGTCTTGTACCACCATATTTTTCTGTAGGATTGAAACCAGGGATTGTGCATGCTAGACAAGCACCTGCCCAAATGCTTTTCATCTCTAGCCTTTCTATTTTAAATTCTGACTATAATATACTATCCTAAAAAAGTCTCAATTTGCAGTAAATTCAAATGTGAAGTATTAAATGTGAAGATTCAGATAATTTTCTCATCCGTGTTTTAGTTGAAGAAATCAGCTGACGTATACAAGATTTTAGATCCCTACTCAGTTTCCATAATGATTGCTTATAGAATTAATATGGAGATGTTTGTTCATATATGCATAATCTATGACTGCATTGCAGCTGCAATGGTAGAGTTATACAGTTGTAGCACAAATTATATAGCCTTCTAAATGAAAATACTTGTTATCTGACCTTAATAGAAAAAGTGCACTGATTAGAAAAGATCCTTGTTTAATATAAATTTATTTGTTAATATATAATTCTATACTGTACTCTTAACAATATTGTGCAATACTGTAATTATTTGACACACTTCCTTTTGTGACTTATTTCTTTATAAATATGTATGTATATATATATATATACACACACATAAAGATATATTAAAAAGTGGTCAAAAACCTTTTCATTTGTTTCTTATAAACTATGCATGATCATTTCTTCTATCAATCCCTGGCAACAATCATTCCATTCTTTACATTTCTTTATTTTAGATACCAGATGCCTTTTAGAAGTAGAATCATACAGTCTTTAGTTTCCTGTGATTGGTATATTTCACTTACAGCAATAACTTTAATATTTACCTCCAGTGTTGCTTTTTATAGAAATTCTGAATGATGTGCTTCTCTATTTATCTGTCTACTGAATTTGCTGTTCTTCCATCTTAGCTATCATTGGGATCCCCAACTATAATATTCAGTGTTCTAATTTCCCCTCAGCTTTACAAACACTTTTATTTTGACAATGTCCATGGTATCAGGTAGGAGTTGTCCTGACTTGCATTATCCTGGTGACCAGTAATGTTGAGCACTTGTCAGCTAGGCAAAATCTGGAGAAATCTTCATTCAGGTTCTTAGTCCATTTTTAAGTTGCAATATTAGAAATTTTTATATATGAATTATAGAAAAACATATGCTAAAGATTATTCATTCTGTCATTGGGCATAACCTTTATCAGTATTTTCCATTCCAAGGTTATCTTTTCACTCTGCCCCTTGTTCCGTTTGCATGCACAAGACTTTCAGTGGAAAAATCTTTTTGAAATTATTACGTGTCTAGGACTCTTCCTCTGTCTGGAGGTATGTGTACTCTTATGAAAATGCCCATTGAATCCAGACAAGGTCAGATACCCTGGGGCTGGAGTTACATCCTGTTGTAAGCAGCCTGATGAGAATGAGAAGAATGAACTTAGGTCCTCTGTACGAGAAGTACGTACTTTAAATTACTGGCCATCTCTCCAGCTTGGAGAAACTCCAGTTTGATTCACTCTCATTTGTCAGTTTTTCTTTTGTTGCCTACAGATTTGCTTTCATAGTTATGAAACATTTGTGCAGAATGAAGTATTTAATCTCTCCCCATGTTCCCTTCTGAGGTATAGGTTTGAAGTCCTATGTTTCTACTGAATTTAGTTATTTTCCATAAGGGTACAATTTATTGCCTTGCATATTAACATCCAGTTTTCCCACTATTATTTGTTGAGGACACTCTTTATTTCCATCACATATTAGGAACTATCTGTTAATAGTTTATATCTGGATTTCTTTCAAATGCACTATTCTATTCCATTGGTTTGCATGGTTTGTATGTCTTAAATTGTCTTTAGGAAGAATACAAAGCTGGAAGCAACATATCTATATATTTTCAAATATATACTATACAATAAATCTACAATAATCAAACAGCATGTAATTTATAAAACAGAAATAGAGATTAATTAAATAATGGCAGCTCAAAAATAAATCGCTATAGCTGACTTGTGAGAAATTTGGTCATAGTAAAATCCACTTACCTTGAAAGCCAAGGAAATTTAAAGTAGTACTGGTTATAAATGAGAAAGCCAGATATGTCAATGCACAGCCGAGATTCTCCCATTCTGGGAGCTAAGATGGTAGCACATAAGTGTCAGGCTATCCTGAGATGCACAGTGTCATGTTGCTTTAAAACTCTCAGAAAGAAAATTAAAAAGGAAAATAAGATTGGGAAACCCTGGGACTGATATTCTGAATCTCAGAAAGCATTGCAGCTTGGACCAGGTCTGACGATGAGTTGCTGAGTTCCTCAGACTCCCAAGTTTTGAGCTTATTAGCTTCAGGTCATAATACTGTTATTGTCTAACTGAGGGAGTGAGAAAGAAGCATTCATAGACTTCCTAAATTCACCCAGCTGGTAAGTAACTGACATCAAATCCAAGCTAGACTCGAAGTCTTCAGTGTAAATACTGCTAATTGTTTTTTTTTAAAATGCTATGATGAAAACCCAGTATGTTTTTATGCAGCAGTTTTTCACTCTTACTATGTGGTATTTCATGCAATTTCACACTGAATAAGAAAATAAAGTTTAATTACTCATCACAATCAGGCATGCTGTTGGCATCTCTAAAATTCTCAGTGTAGTCATAGTAGCTCAAACCCACACTGTCCTGACACTTCTAAAAATGTAGGCCCAGCATGATCCTATAAGCAGTGGCAGGAGTGTGTGCATTTTCCACCTAGTCATGATCTTGGCTCCTCTGACAGTGCCCTGCTCAATACAAATGGGGCTGGTGTGAGTTGAGTGTGTGTGACTAATTAGAGAAAGGCTTCCCACCGGAGGGAAATGAGTCGGAAGCTCCAGGATACCTCTCCTGCAGAAGACTGCCGAAGACTGATAAAGGGCAATTGTTTCCTATGCATACACAATACAACACCTTTTATTGAAAATGGTCATGCATGACATCTAAGGTTTCTTAAAATAGAGGTCAGGATACAAAGCAGTAGTAGAACAGCTTCAGTTTCTAATCAGGGAGCGCTCATTTCTCAGGATCTATATATCCCATCTACGAGCGTGGTGCTGAGAAATGGAGAAATTTACATAAATAGAAATTAAAATGATGCTACAGTTTTTCATTACTCATATTAGTGTGCAAGTTTATATATATTCTATATATATTGAAAATGGTTAAATAAAGTCTCTCATTTTACAAACTTCAAAATAGTTACTCCATATTAAATATGTAAGTACACACACTTTAAAGAAATATCGCGATGTATATGGAGTCATTTTTTAGACAAGTGGATGGATATTTAAATTATATAAGCAAATTTATGTTTGTTCCCTGAGATTCAATTCCCTAGTCTCATACCCAGCTCTGCAACTTTCTTGTTCTCCTGTTCCCATCTTCTGTGGATTCCACAGAACGTCCCCTTCTACCTTCCTCCATCTACTGGTGGACCAGGGCCATTACTCCGAGGGCAAGCCGGCTGAAAACTGAAGGCAGAGCCACACCTCTCCTGTTGCTTGAGATCCAAGGTCCCAAATAGCATTGCAGCTCAGTAGCAGAAAACATGTTGTGGTCTCCCTTTCCTTTACCACTCCATCCTCAAGAGATAACAGTTTTTCTCAAAGCTTCCTTCCCTCAATTCATCCCTGTATACCAGTCTCTAAAAACAGCAGGCATTCCAACACATAACCATCACACTGTTGAAAAATCAAGAGAGTAAGCAAAAACCAAGCAGCCTGACAGTGGTGACAGAGGCCTTTAATCCCAGCACTTGGGAGGCAGGGGCAGGGGAGTCTTTGTGAGTTCAAGGTCCGCCTGGTCTATAAAGTGAGTTCCAGGATAGTCAGGAGTGTTACACAGCGAAATCTTGTCTTGAAAAACCAAAAACCAAACCAAACTAAAAGAAATCTAAAGAAAAAACAAAAACAAAACAAGAACACACAAATAAACACACCAAAGAAGAAAACATCCTATCAACAAGGACAAATCTAGAAATCAGCAGCTAAACCTAGAATCATCCTGATCCCAGCTGCCAAGATTCCAGCATAAAAACACAATCAATAACAGCCAGGAAAAAGTGTCTTCACTAGAACCCAGCTATCCTACCCAGCCCACCCAGAATATTCTAACATAGCTGAAGCCCAAGAAAATATACCCTAAAATCAACCATATAAAGAAGATAGCAGTCCTTTAAAAGGAAATGAATAAATCACTTAAAGAATACAGAAAAACACAAACAATTGCAAGAAATTAATAAATCTATGAAAGAAATCCCAGGGAACACAAACAGTTGAAGGAAACTACTGTTCAAGAGAGCTGCATCATATTATGGAGGAAAGGATGGAGGGGGAAAGTACAGGGAGAAATGACTAGAATAGGGGTGTATTTACAGGGGTGATGTGAAAACCCTAGTTCAGTGACAGCTTCCTGGAAGTGATGAGGGTGACTCTAGCTAGCAAGGACTACTAGCAATGGAGTGTACAGAACCTGAAACAGCCTTCTTTGTCACCTTGCAAGGCTCCCAGGAGTGGGCGGGAGACCCCGAGCCAGCCACAAAAACCTTCTGCCCACAACTGTCCTGCCTGGAAGATGTCTTGAGGCAGGTGGCTCAGAACCAGTAAAACTAGCCAACCAATGACCAGTCAAACTTGAGGTATAAGCTTGGAGAGGGAGCTCATGCACAACACTACCTGGTTGGCCAGGAACCTGAAGCTGGGTGGCTCAGGGACCTAGAGTAGAACCAAACAGGACTGGTGAAAAAAGGAAGTCAATAGAATGATCTCTTATGATATTCAGCTATACTCATAGATAGGTGCCTAACCTAAACATCATCAGAGAGCCTTCCTCTATCAGCTGAAGCAGTGGCAGAGACTCACACCGAAACTTTAGGTTGCATCCAAGAAACACACCTCAACATCATGGATTGACATTACTTATGAAAAAAAGTTTGGAAAATGATATTTCAAGTAAGTGGAACTAAGAAGCAACGTAGTATAGTTATTTTAATGTCTAACAAAATAGGCTTCAAATCAAACTAATTAGAAAAGATAGGGAAGGATACTACATACCCATCAAAGGAAAAATCCACAAAGATACCTTTTTAATTCTTTACATATATTCCCCAAACAGAAGGGCACCGAAAGTTTATAAAAGAAATAGTATTGTTGTTTAAAACAAATACTGACTCTCACACCCTGATGATGGGTGACTTCGATATCTACCTTTCGGCAACGGACAAGTCATCCAGACAGAAACTAAACAGAGAAGTACTGTTTTATGCTCATAATAATGACAGTGCTATTATGAAATTTTTCTGTGTAGGGCTACCAACTAAACTTTGTGTGTAATTTGGAAGAAGGGCTCAAAGTCTCTGTATTATTCTATCAAATATTAAGAAGTAGGAGGTGAAAAATGACTTAGGCATTAGAAAGCCAGGTTTACAAGCAAAACATCAAGAACTGGGATTGCACATTATGTGTAATTATTTTTTCTCCTGCTGAAAAATTAAGTACTCAGTTTATTTTTATTATTCTCCTTCACAACATAGGAAAAATTCTCACAATTCTAAAAGATAAACTTTACTTGATTTTATAGATGGTATTTCATCTCATTTTTTAACACATTCT
Organism: Ondatra zibethicus; assembly: GCA_004026605.1. Classification (NCBI taxonomy): domain Eukaryota; kingdom Metazoa; phylum Chordata; class Mammalia; order Rodentia; family Cricetidae; genus Ondatra; species Ondatra zibethicus. Next base: position 14,671 of record PVIU01021439.1, read on the forward strand.
CCACTGTGCTCTGGGTGTCTCTACAGAAGAGAGAGAATTGGTCTCCTTTCAGAGCAGTTAACTGAAGGGGCCACAATAATTAACTGAAAATTTAAGGAAGATGATTAAATAAATAGTTTCTATGAGACTCAGTTGTGTTAAGCAACATACCATGTCAAATGTAAGGACCTACAAGGCAACTCCTCAAAAATAAGTGTGATACAGAAACTGCACCCAAGAACATCCTCTAAAGAACACAACAAGTAGAAACACTTAACACCAAGGTATGTGCTCAAAATGGTATATCTAAGTGATGTATTTGCATCTATACTCTGATTCAGATTTGAGGTCACTGAATTTATAATAGGAAAATTTCTCCTGCTTCATATGGTATGTTTGGTTAGTTTTATGTCAACTCTTTACAAACTTGAGGGATTAGAGGTGGTTCAACTGAGAAAATGTCCCCACAAGATAAAGACAAACCTATGGTACATATTCTTAATTAACATTTGGCATAGAAAGGCACAACACATAGCGAACAATGCCAATTTTGGGCAAGTTTACCTAACCTGTATAATAAAGCCATAGCAAGCAAGCCAGTGATCAGTGTTCCTCCATGAACAGTGGTCCGAGGCTATGGTAGGAGAGGCAAAATGTACATGTTGATTAGCTATTTCATACACATAAGATAAAAGTCAACCTAAACAGAATGTGGCACACAAAGGTAAGGTATATGTTACCACTATGTGAGTAGTTATATAATTTGAGCAATACCTAAAGTGATCATTCTATTGTGATACAGAAAGAGTAGTTCTGAGAAGCTGTAAGTTAACCTAAAAACGTGGGCACTGTCTCTTGTGTCTCTTCTTTATTGATAATGCCCAGCATGGTATTTCTACTCCATGCCATAATTAATATTGAAATCTGCCAGCCTTTCTTATTTGGGTAGCTACTTTTTTTTCTTGATTACGTAAACTCTAGCAATTGCCCCAAAATTATTCTCACCATACTATAGGGTCCTTTCTGGAGACAGTAATATCTGTAAGTCACCATGTTAATCATATCAACAGCTGTGTTCATATGTATGCTATTTAATCTTAAGACATCTCATTTTAGCTTTCAGATATTTTGCTAGTCAACAACATGTTGCAGAGCCAACCAGAATCTACTCAAAAGTATGGTTATCAATTGACTTGTCATTTCTTCCAGCTTCTATTTGTTGCAGAACTTCAATTCCATTTCTTATGAAAACACATGGGATTTCAGCTTTTTTTCCTAGCCCGGCCTTGACACTTCATATCATTCCACACTCAGTCTTCTTTCAGAAATACACTTCCGGGAATGGTGATGTAGTAGTGAACATAGCTGCCTTCTAGAAGTTCCTACTCTAATCAATTCAGTTCCTGCTGAGATCACAAAATTACAAAATTGTTAAACTCTAGTAAAGAAAGAATCCCTCAGAAACAACATACAGCAATCTGATCTTAAACAGAGAAAAAGTGAAAAACAAGTTGAGGTTGAGTTTAACTTATCCAGTTATTCAAAATTCCTTTTAACAGTTTCTAATGACTTAGTTTCCTAATAATTGAGGATGGCTGTATTTTCTTTTACTGAAAATGCAGGCATTGAGCTCTACTCTCAGCTTAGCAATAAGTCTGTTAATCACTGGTGCATGGTCACATAGAAGCTAACTTTTTCTGCTTTGTGTTTCAAATATTACTACACTGACGACCCAGGGAGGTGGAGGGAGAGGAACTGTCTGAGTGTGACATGGAGAAGAGCCAGCATAACAAAACATAGATTATATTCCTAAATCAGATAAACAAGGAAGTGCCTCAGTGTCAATCTACAAAGATCAATAGTAGCACTGGAGAAACAGAAGGTTGACTCATCAAAGAAAAGGTACAGTACCTGCAACTCCAGGTGTGCTGTGGGATGAGAAAGCAGAAACCTCTCCTGGAGCCATGTATAGGTAGCATACATGACGCTGACGAAAAGAAACTGTCAGTTTTATGCACAGGGTAGGATCATAGTTTACCCAAGCCTGAATTCATCTCATTGATTTGATAAGACAAGATGGTGACTGCTCCAGCGGATGGACCTGTAATAGAAAAGAGTTCCATTTGGTCATTTCCCATCATTCTGAGAGCTGTGGCCAGGTACTATCCTTGTAAGGAACCTATTATTTTTATTGTTTTTATTGAACTATACATTTTTCTCTAATACCCTCCCTCTCTCTCTTCTCCCCTTCTCCCTTCCCTTGTGACCCCCAGGCTCCAAATTTACTCAGGAGATCTTGTCTTTTTCACCTTTCTATGAAGATCCATGTATGTCTCTCTTAGGGTCCTCTTTGTTGTCTAGTTTCTCTGGGGTTGTTGACTGTAGGCTGAGGAACTTAGTGTTAAATCAACCCTAGCACCTAATTTATACCACAGTCAGTCACTTCAAAGTAGTTTGAAATAAATGAATGAATGAAGGAAAACATCTCATTTTTATTCTGTTTAGGAATTCTAAACTAAAAAATCAATAAAATTCAAACTTAATTTTTATAGTAAATGAAATACATTTAACAATTATTTATATTCAGCAGCCGTATTTTATTATTCTACAGCTCACTGTATTCAGGAACCAATAAAAATTTTATTAAAAAGACTATATTTTATGTCATACATTAAATCTTTACAAATATAAAAGAATACAAAGAATTCCTTATATAATATTATATCAATGGGATTTGAAACTAGAAAATAATAGATAGCGAAACCATAAAAACAAGAAATACTTTCAGATTGACAAATACACTCCACTTACCATTGGTTGTTGAAGAATTCAAGGAGAATACTTAGAAATTCCTAGAGTCAAATGAAAATGAAAAGAAACATACCATACATTTCATAAGCAGCAATGGCAATTCAACAGTAGTACCAACAGGGAAGTTGAAAACTTACACCTTCACTTCACATTTAAAAAGCAGGAAGATCACGAATAAATAGAATTTACTTAAGTGTCTTACGACACAAGAACAAAACAAACCTCAAAGTTGTGGACTGAAGGAAATAATAAAGATTGGTTCAGAAAGGAATGGAACAGAGGTGAAAAGAAAAATACCTAGAATAAATAAAAAAGTTGATTCTTTGAAGTTCTCATAAAGATATACAAATCCCAGGAATATTATAAAAAAATCAAAGCCCCCAATAAATATAAATACAAAAAAGAGAGTATGGCAGTAGCAATGAAATGTGGATTATTACTAGGTAAGAGTTTAAAAATTTACATTAAAAAGAGAATAAATTGATAAATTCCTATACAAATATGGCCTACAAATTGAATCAACAGGATAAAAACATAAACATATCTATTGCAAGCCATGATACAGAAATAATAAGAGTGTTCCCAACCAAGACAAACCAGTGACAAGACCAAATTACAGCCAAATTCAAGAAAACTTCAAAATAAGAGATAAACAACAATGCCTCCAAACTCCTTTCTACAAACAGAAACAAAACTTACTCTGTGAAACGAGCATTATCATCTTAATATAGCAACATAAAACAGTGGGGTGAAAATAAAATTACACATGGATGTCCCTGGGAAACACACATTAAAAAAATTCTCAAATTCTTGTAGTAATAATAATTCAGACATTATTCAAAGTGATCATATACCATGGCCAATTTGGTTTAGTTCTAGGGTGGTCCAAGTTTTGCAAATAAATGAACATTATGCTGCTTTTAATTAGACTCAAGGATATAAACACATGATCATCTTAACAGATGCAGAAAGAAACTTTGATAAGTTTTGTTTCTCTTCATTTATAAAATCTTTACATTTTTTCTTATAGATCTGAGATGAATGTTATTGGAATTTTGATGAAGACTGAACTGGACCTTCAGATTGCTTTGGTCGTTTAGCCATGTTCAGAATATTAATCCTACCAATCCATGAGCAAGGAGGTGTTTCCTTCTTCATGTGTTGTATTCAATTATTTTCTTCAAAGTTTTAAAAAATTCTCATTGTAGTATTCAGTAACTTAGTAGATTTATCATTACAATATGTTAGGTGTTTATGAATGTAAGTTATTGAATAATTCTTTCCTTGAAAGTTCAATATTGGTATAATGCAAAGATATGGATTTTTGTAAGTTTTTGTTGTTATTCGGTTGATATTATTATTATTATTGTTACTTTTATTATTTTTATTGGTATCCCTTACTTTTTAAAATGTATTTGTATGAAAATATCTCAGAATAATAAAGGGTATATTAGAAACCAGCTTATATATATGGAACATAAAATAATTTCCTTCAAAATCAGAAATGGGACAACTCTGTCCACTATTTCAAGTTTTATTCAATATCAAACTTTGAGTCTTAGCTCTAGCAATAAAGCAAGAGGAAGAACTAAAAGGAAGACAAATAGGAGAGGGAAAGTCTAGTCAAATTATCCCTATATGCAGATCTTATGATCCTTAAGAGACCCTAGAACTTTACCACAAAACTCTTAGATTTGAAGAATACGTCTGTGTTGTGTGTGTGTGTGTCTGTGTGTGTGTGTGTGTGTGTGTGTGTGCACGTGCATGTGTGTGTAACATAAAACTGGAGCTTCCCTAACTCGGGTAGGAGAGAAAGGAAACCTTCAGTTGACAGGTAAAGGACACAGAAGAGCCATTGAATATGAGCAGGTTACAGTTACATATGTATTAAGCTGTAGCAATTACGGTTTTCTTTCTTATATTTCTTATAGAACAAATGTTTACAAGAGGTATGGGAAACCTGAGTACATGCAAGAAAGGCCCATTTACCATCTGGTTTGATGACAAGTCAAACTGAGAGAGTCCTAATGATGCCGCTATTGTTGCACAGGTAGAAAATGTTTAACCACAGGCTCACACTTGGTTCCCTGGTGGAGAAACTAATTTGGGAGGCTCTTAAAATTTTGAGAGGTGAGGTACAAATGACAAGCAGTTCACTGGAGGCATACCCTTGAACCCTTGAGGATATCTTGCCCCTGGATTCTTTCTCTTACTGCTTCCTATACACCAAGAAATGACTCATGTTCCTGCTGCCACGATTTCCTACAAAAGGCAAAGTTTCTAGCAGTCACAGAATGAACTCTCTGAAATGGTGAGTCGAAACAATCCTTCCTTCCTTCTTATGTTATTACATTCAGGTATTTGGCCATTATGGTGAACAGGTTCTAATAAACACACTGTGAGAACAGTAAGCTTGCATCTGTTAATGTTTGCTGTGTAGTTGAAAAAAAAAGCCAACAATTTTCTATTGACAGTGTTATTTTCTATGGAAAATATTTCTATTCCCAATAGTGGACTTTGTAGTACTTTAGCATCTCATGATTCTGATGTTGTTAAGTGTTTGAGAAATTTATGGAACCACAGCTGTAAGCATTTGAACATAAAATGGAGGGGAAAAAGCCATTTATTCCTCGTTTCTGCATATCTGATGTTAAGGCTCTTACATAACAAGGCTAATGTCCTAAGTGGTGGATGACAGCATTATTATCTGGGGTAGCATGGGGCAGAGGCGTTAGTAAAAGCTATTTAGAATTCCTATGACTAACCCATTTGGTATAGCACTTCCTGTAGATTTTTCTGTTTCCGTAAATGAAGTAAAAGTGGATTTGAGCCTAGAATGAATCACCTGAACACTAAATATTCATGCAGTTTCTGATTCCAAAGCCCCATATCACTAAATTTATATAATCCTGATTATGAACACTTTGTAGGAGAGATAAATGCTAAATGGTCTGTCAAAAGAACACTTGCAAATAGGTATAATTCTGTGGAAAAAGCCTCAGTGCTTCATTAATATTAATAGAAACTGGGTCAGTAAATAAAATGCACACTATTATTTTCTGTGAATTGTACAGATATGGCTGTTTAGATATTTCAATATTTAGTATAAGGAATGTACCAGGCACTGCAAATACACTGACCTTTGCTTTAAATGTGGACCTTGATTACAGGGAAATTACAATATGTGAAACCAAATCTCAAAGGAGGAAAACAAAGATTTTTAACTCTTTCATATTGTGCGGACTTAGAGACGAAAATACACTGTAGAATTCAGATTTAAATTATCTTTTATTATCCTTTGAAAATATTTTGCAAGTAGATACTGAGGAAATTCCTGGACTCAAGAACACAGAAGAGGAAGGTAAAAGTCATAGACATTCTATCGTCCATTTATAGTGGTAGTTTAAAGACCATTTGAAGACTGATGTAGTTAAATAAAAATGGGCAAACATGAAATACTTTTTATGGTGATAATTTTATCCTTTACCAGTTATTAAGTCATAGCAATTCAGATTCATATTGCCCATGAACGTATAGGAATATAATATAGTGTTATAAGGGAAGAAAAGGAATTTGGAATGGGAAGGATTAAGTGGAATAGATATGGAATGTCAAGGCATAGGAGGAACTATGAGGCATGGCAACTAACATTAAAGACTTTTTGAAAAAATCCATGTATAAACTTACTGCTGTAGAAGCTTCCTGTAATATAGCATATATAAAAGGAGTTTAAATGTGGTTATCTTACAATGTAGGTATATGTGGTACTATCCCAACAAAACATCATGTGCTACCAAATAAAATACCAAGGAACAAAAATGGGTTCCCTCTTTCTGAGGTGTTGCCAAATGACAAATGTCCTTTACACTCTTTGAACAAACAGGGTATTGCCCAATCTATTAGTTGTTCTCCAGAATTTGACACTAAAACACTATCATTGAACACAGAACATATTTATGTCATATAATATAGAGAAACTTGGCTGATACTCAGCTGGAAGCTGTATCTCTAACTGGCTACTGTTTATAATGCTGTAAAGGGCTGTATATTACTACAGGAGAAAAATCGTTAAAACTATTGCCCAATTATGAATTCTACAATATACAGTAACAAACTTCCTGGTAAGATACACTCACTAGTTTAAAAGTGCTGTGAATGTTAGGGTTGTAACCACATAGTTTTGTTAGGACTTAAAGACAACTCCATAAGATGGAACGCATAGTCCAAGAAGACAAGGACCTGACAACAGACATGGTCATTGAACCTAGGGGTAAATCTAATACTATTATTTTGCTGTAGTAGCATAGTAATAAAATGACTTCTAAAGACATGCTTCTATACCAATAACTTTTCAGTCTTAATTGCAGAAGCTTCATCTTGCAGTGATGGCAACTAATAAAGAAATCCACAAGTGATCAATATTTACAGAATAACAGACTTTGGAGTGCTCATCCCTATGTGGGATATATACACCACACTCCTCAGGGTTCAGGAATTGGTGCAGAAGAGTGGTCAGAAAGATTTTAAGAGACACAAGTGATGTGTGAATAAAAAATATTGTGTTTATTAGCCATAACAGAGCAGCTGCCAATATGAATTCACAGTGGTTGTAGAAGCATGCACAATATCTACAGAAGATCAGACCAACCCACATATAATCCCAGTGTGAAGAAGATAAGGTAGTTGTGAAGTCCTACCTCTAACCAAGGAGCTATTGTCATTTGGTCAATGCTAGGTGAAGAAAAGTTAGTTTTGTTTATTATACTGCACTTGGTATATCAACCACACTCAAGTATTAGCCTCACACCCAGTAGTAGATGAACCAAATAAACTGGATTCCAAGATTTTTTTTTTTACATTTTCTTCATTTTTTTGTTACGAGTGAGAGACAAGCATGAGGTTGGAAAGTTCAGTGATGTGGAATTCCCCTCTGTATGTTGTGAATACGACTGGTTAATGAAGAAAGCTGACTTGAGCCACTGTGTCAGAAAATGCTATGTAAGCAACCAAAGGATGGAATCAATTAATTTCCTAACCCAGCAGGATATCTATGAACAATGATCATAATGACAAGACCAAATAAACTTTCAGTAAGTATCACTCAAATGTTGTACATAACCAATAGCTGTCTTATTGGATTTGCAATCCACTCCCCAGGAGGGAAATCTCACCTGATTCTAGAACTTACCTAACTTCCCAAGGCTAGTAAGGTCTTAGAATGGATTTGAAAGAGAATTCACTGCTACCACTTTGCTAGATCACCATAATTTCTAACTACCTTATAATTCTAATCCTTATTACAACAAAAAGTATAGTTATCATTCCTCATCAAAAAAGCTTCTCTTGACCATCACTAAAAAAAAAAAAATAACAGCTAGAAGTAATCCAGAGATCAGTGGATCATAGGGTGCCTATCTGCACTGGATACATCTGCTTCGAAGATCCTGAATTTATAGCCCAGCCCATAGCAAACATCACAACAGAGAAGTGAAATGATTATAAGGGATAAAATACCAGGAAATCTGCTGTGAAACAGTCTCATCTAGAATGGCTGCACAAACAAGACTAGAAAACCAATCAATAGACACATTAATGTAGAAGGGGAAAATTCTCTTGGGGTCCCCTTTTCTAGACAAAGAACTAGAGGCAATTAATGACTGCTGAAATAGAGTGAATCAGGTTTTACCAGTGATGAGCTTAATCATTGGTTAACCAATACAAACGGTTCAGTTCTGAAGCCATATACACACTAGCAGCAAGGGGAAAAAATTGTTAGCTAATAAAAGCAGAGAATAGAAACAGCCCATTCAATTATAATCGACTGTTTTCTTTCTGAGGCCCAATGGCCTGCCATGACTTTGCATTCACTGTGTCTTTCTGGGCAGAACATGTGCTCTCTATCACTGCCTTTACTCTTAGTGCTGAACTCTGCCCCGTGGTGCTAACATCAAGTCTCCAAGCATTGCAAACCAGTTTCCTTAAGTCTGTTCCCCTAAGGGTCATTCATCAAATTGCTAGTCATTTTTTTATTATCTCTTCTTGGTTTCTTTCCAAATCCTCTTTATCATGACTCAATTTTGGATGTCCAGATGAAACCCACTATGCTCATAAATATTTGATCACTGTAAGAGTTAAAGGGTCCTTTGTGATTTATGTAGACACCACTTTCTTGAAGTCTTTTCCTTATTAAAGATTAAAAAGACAACAATTTGAATTCTTGAGATTTGGACCTTGCTGTCAAAACCATTGTGTTTCCTTAGAATTGCAATAGTGAACCTGATTCAGATTATGTAGGAAGCATAACATGAAAGAGTGTAAGAATAAATGAGAAATGATAGGGAAAACAGGTGTGAACACAAGCTGTCATGAAAAAGAAAAGGACCTATCCCCATTTGATGGTAACATTGCTTGGCTATTTCAGGAACACAGCATATTGAATTCAAAGTGTGTTTAAAAAAGATGTTACTTTTGTTTCAATGTCAGGATATTTTACCATTTTTTCAGTTATTAAAATCTATTTAACATTCTTACAATTGTCTTACATACAACTACATAGTGAAATTTTTAAATGAGCCTAGAGAAATGGATCAGTGGTTATGGGTTTTGTTCTCAGCACCCATGTGGGGATTCACAATTGTCTGTGACTTCAGTTCCAGAAGATCATATGGCATTCTTTTTTGGGGGGGGTCTCTTAAGGCATCCAGGACATATATGTTTTATAAACATTCATGCTTGCAAACACTCATACTCATAAAATAAATACATATTAAAAATTTGAATTATCTAATGAAAATTCTCCATTTCTAAAACCTTTCCCGAAGAGATAGAATTTTGATCAAATATATGTTATTAATTTGGATGGCTATAATAGCATTTCCCTTCTTGCCTGTCATGTGACAATATCAAGATGTCAATAGTTAAGTTTACTCAATTTATTTTTACATTCTCACTGTGTTGCAGCTCCATAAACAGTGTGATTAATAAAACCAGAAGCCTTCTCTTTTTAACCCAGTGACTTGCTACATGTGTTGATTAGTACATCAGGCCCTTCGTTCTTATCATGACTCCAAGGATGGTGAGCTTCTGACAAAGGCCGACACAGACATTCATAAGTCTGTTAGACAAAAATTGTCATTTTCTTTAAAAATAGGGCATATTTCACATATTCTGTAATTTACTAAGCATTTAGTAGATATTTTTAAATAATAAAAAGAGCAAATTCTGAATGATAAGAAGTAGCAGAATTGTGACTAGAATTTTAATTTCAGTGAACACAACTTAAAATGATCTTTATTGTAAAGAAAATGTCTCATTGCACAAAAAGAGGACATTTCCATTTTATTTTATCATCATTTTGAATCCATTATCATCTTTGTTATTGATACTCTCTTTTTATAGGTCTGCCAGTACATTAAGCAATGTAGAAATATTATTCAGATGTAACCAATGAGGTAGATATTATTGCTGGTCCCATTTTATAAACAGTGGAACTAATGTTCAATGAGGTTAAGTTTCTTCCCATTTAGATCAGATGCTTATGAAATATTAATGCTACACCATGAATATTTAAATGCAGAGCTCTTACTCAATCTTCCCACATTGTTTTTCAAAACACAGGAGTTCCTATATGCATGTGTGTTACTGTGGCTGTGTGACCTATTCTTTGTATTAATTAAAAGATAATTATGATTCAAAATAACAGGTGTCCTTAATAGAATATGTACTTTGTTTGAGTTGATTCTCCTTTCAGACTCCTCCCCCAAACTCCCATCCTTAGTGTTCTTTCATCCTATCTCTTCAAGAATTCCCCTTCACATCGCATGTGTGCAGTTACCCTCCTCATCTTTCCTTAAAATCTCTTTTCTCCTCTCATGGTACCTTCTCTTGCTTTATGATCTACATCCATACTCACTCCAATGTTATTTTCTCCAGTTTATTCTCTCATGATTGTGAACAGGATATATTACCCATTTTTTTACTCCTCACTGTCTACTTTGCCTCTGCTCCTCATTTCTGCATATCAATTACATATATTTGTTACCTATTCTTAAGTACTCCACTACATCCTGAAAGTTAAAATATTGAAAAGAATCTAATGCAAGTCCCACTTAGATCATAGTCTCTTAAGTTCCACATTGACTTTCTACAAGCTCCTGTGAAATTTCATTGTGACCTCTGTTTTATTAGTTATGCCTATGCTCACAAACTGTGTACTGTTTCTCACTGGATTTCTAACAAATTCTGGTATAATTGCCTCTCTTTAAATGTCCCTTATCATGGTTCATGTATCTTCTCTTTGATATTTTTCAAGCCACTTTTATCTTTGAATTATGCTCTACTTCCATTTTTTTCTGATGTTAACTCCTTTCTCTGTCTTGGAATCATTTACTCTGCTCTTTAAATACTGTGTTTAATGTTATGGTATGACTTGCCTCTTTCTTTTCATCTAGGTTTCACCCCAGTACCAATTTTTTTCGAATACTAATAGTCCCTTTTGACTACCTGAGCATAGTTGGGGTCTGATTTTTGTTTATTCTCTCCTAGCATTCCATTCACCTGATTTGATAAACTTGGCTATGTACATATTTATATCATAAATACCCATAAAGCTCATTGTTAGCATCAGGTGCTTCCTCTACTCCAATGTATGCATAAGCTTCATAGTAGTCTGCAATTTTGTTGTTATACTCAACAGTATGGTAGCAAAATTTTCTATCTAAAATGCTAATAAGAGGTGGACAGATATCTTGGTGATTGATGTGCTTTCTCCTCAAGTATGGGGAGCTGAGTGCAAATCCCTAGCACCACCATAAAAAGACAGCGGTTGCCTGAAGCCCCAGCCCTAGGTTGATAAAGTAGGAACCCCAAGGCTCATTGTATAGTCAGCCTAGGCAATTGTTTATCTTAGGTTCAGTGAATGAACTTGTGTCAAAAAACAAGAAGAACAACAGATTAAGACATACAATATATTGATCTCTGATCTCCTAACAGACATGTACACATGAGTGTACCAGCACACAAGCGTCATGCATACAACACACACACACAAACACAGAACACACTCTCACATCATATACACACAGCACACACACAAAACAAAATAATAAAAGACAGGCTTTATGCAAAGAAAATAAAATGGATTGCAAATTAGTGCTATGCTGACTTTGTATGTATACTACATATATCATGAATATATACATACATATATTATTTAAATACCTATGACCTACATCAGAATGACAGTGATAGTTTTTCCTTACTAACAGTAAAAAATACCTACAGAAACTGTATTCTAACTTCCCTGGAATCTGTCAGAGTTCTAGTCCTGCTTATACTTATTATTTATAGGATTCTCTTCTGTTGGTCCTTTTTACCCCAACAAAACTTAGAATTCAAAGGTAGCTTCTGTGTATTGTCTTTTATTTCTGTAGCAGAGTTTTACTCATAGTATAATGTTTTCACATTTTAAATTAGAGAAACTCCATTAAGTGATTTGCAAGAATATTTTTCTTTACAGAATATCTTCTTAAAATGTTTCTTTTTCATTCTTCTCAGCCTTCAGACCAAAGTGCTGGAAACCCATTATTTGTTGATCATACTCCTGCGGAGTAGGGCAACAGTGTTTTGTCAATTCCTTCATGGCCATTTTTCTTGGATATTCTATGATAGAGTAGGATTAGGGAGAGAAATTTACATAAAAATGAGTATATGCTATAATACATACAAATGTCAATGCTAGCATATTATGATAGCTTTTCATGACAAAGAATTAAAGCACACTAATTCACATGTACTAGCAGCAATAAACACTAGCTTCTATATAAAACCCTGTGAACTTGCTAGAAATTTTTTAAGTAGCATATATATTTAAAATGGAGCCGTTTGGAACAATAGCAATAACTTTGGGGTTCAGACCACAGTAACTGGCAACACCCAGCAGTACTATTTATACCTAGTACCCCAGCATAAAGTAAAATGAGAGATATGACATGCCTGAACATGAAAAAAGATACTGAACTCTAGAACAAATGCAAAGTTACAGGCATAATTTTTTGAGAAAAGACAGACTTAAAAATTCATTATTCTGCTGGTAACATGACACAGAGACCTAAGACAAGACTGCTACAGCTGTGTTTAGCTTAAGCTTTGCAAGTTCGTGTACCTCATTTCTTTCAATGAACCTCATTTTTAAAGCTATTTCTGGTTATAATCAACCTTCCAAAACAAAAAAAAAAAAACCTTTGGATTTTAATATACAATTAAGAGGAGTTTATGAATGTCACAACAGGGCAATTGTTGATGTATGTGGTTTATTGTGACAAGTTAGGGAAACAAAATGATTTTCCTAGATGATATGGACCCATGATAGTGAGAAGACAGCTGCTGTTTCCTGACTTTTAATTTAATAAATGAGCCCAATCTTCTGTTGTCTAACTGAACTTAAGGTAAAAACATGTGATCTAATGATAACTCATGAATTTGTGACAGGAAACACATCACAGGGTCTAAATTATAACTCAAATAATAAACTAGCCAATCATTATGGAGTCATTTTCTCTACATGGTGAGTCATCTAATTTACAGCATGAGAAAGCAATGCCAATTTATCTTCTAATTTTATTTGTGATGCTTAACAATGTTATAGAGCATGTAAGTGTTTTCTCTCAGTGCTAAATTTAAAATCGATATAAATCAGATGTATTTGAATTACATAGCTTTGAAATAGGAAAAATAGGACAGCTTTTATTTCTACTGCTCATACTATGACAAATATCTCATTATATATAAAAGTCAAAATGTGAGAGGTGAATTATTTTTAATTTTACCATATTATCACAGTCCATCAATATATAAAATACAAGTGACTCAGAGTGAAATAAAACATATGTAAATATATTACAGGAAGTTATTGCATTTGATTTTTCATCGAGGGATTTTATTTCTTTTCAGAACTACATGGAAAGAATATGCCATTCTTCGTAAGCTCCAGCAAGTCTCTTCACCCTTTCCATTGTCTCCCCCAGCTACTTGTCCATAAGTTACTTAGATAAATGTAAAAAGATAAAGTGATGCCTGTTCCTACCCTGAGTATATACACACCAAATGCACAAAAGTATACACTGCATTCTTTCTTTTGCATGCAAGGTCTTATTTAGCTTCTGTCCCAAATTAATTTTGTTCTCTCTTGTGTCCCCAGCTCCCCTTGATCCTCATGCCACAAACCTGAATTCAGTTCTCTGCAATTTACAAACACTTTTCAACCCCAAATATCTGCACAAATCAGTTTTGTGAAGTACTCCTCCTGCTATAGTACCCCCAATTCTCCCTTCTTTTCTTTTTTCACACCCAAGTATAATGCCTATCCAGAAGAGATGACCTCATCATCTTAAGTCATCCCCTCCCATACTTGAAGCTACATTATTCTCTTTAATATTTTAAACAGGAAGTTGCTAACACATTCACTTTGGTTACTAAACAGGAAGAATAGTAACAAAATTTCTTCTATTCTATATTATTTTCTTACAGTTAATATATTGAATCATGTTTTTAAGTTCTATAAAAAAATTTGTAAAATGACTGACTATGCCAATCAGGCATTTAGAACATATAACAAACTGTTCTCAACACCACCATTAGCTTATATAAATTTCATCTACATCTAAGAGTCAACAGAACAAAGAAAGAAAACCTTGAAATCATTTGCTGCTTCAAGTTCTACAAAATAGAACATTATAAGTTATTTCTATGTGATGTACTTTCCCAAAGCACTTGTCCTAAATTACTTTAAATTTGCTATGGGGTTATATCAGCATTTTTACTTCCACTTTCCAATCATATATGGATTCAACTTTCCAATCTAGAGGAAGAAAATCAATAATATTTGTTCTTGTACCTTTTATACATTGAATTTGTTAGTTACTTTTCCCTTCTACTTCAAAATCTAAATACTTTGAAGTTTTCTCTCTTTGTCATCATTAAACATGTTACTTCACATTTTCCTCATGAAAATGAGGAAACGACTCATTTGATTAATGAGAATAACGGACTCACTACTTCCTGAAATCTGTACACTTTTAGAATCCATTATAATTTAACAGAAAGTCCAATGATCATGGACCACTGAGTTAGAAGCCCTGCAACTGTATCCTGATTGACCAGTGGAGGCCAGAATATAGTTCCACAGCATTTCAAGTGTTCAATCTCAAATTGAAATGACACTTCCTAGAATTGCTTCAGGGAAACTTAAAGATTAAATATATATTACTGCACATAAACATTTACTCAATGTGTTCATGAATTTCATAAAAGAAAATAGAGCTTAGATTATAATCTATAGTAGTAGCTAAATTTGAAAAGTGAAGGAGGAAGATGAGGTGAGGAGAAGCCCTGTGTACATTAAGTGTCATCTGTACTGAGCATCTTTCTTTACCATATATGGCCTTGGCGATATGTAAACAACCAGAACAAACAATAGTACATCTTAAAGAAAGACTGTTTATTCCATGGAGCTTAGAATGTTGGGTGATTCCCTTTCAATTATCATGAACAAAGGTAAAGTTGAATTCCTTCTGCTCTAAGAAGCTTCCCTAATATTTTTTTCTCATGTTTGACTTAAATAATCTTGCTTAGAAATAAGGACGGGAGTCCTCCTCAATGTAGAGGGTGCCCTTAAGTATGCTCCTATGGCAAAATAGGCCTGCAGATTTTCTCTTCTTCACAAGCCATTGATTAGAGAATTCAAAGCTTCTAAATGGCATAACTTGAGACTGGTAAAAGTCAAGTGAAGAAAGAACTTTCATTTACCTGGTAAATTAGGGTTTCTATACTTGTTACAGAAAGAACCTTGGTTGGGATAAGCACTTAAAATGCCAGGATAAGTTAGAGGGGCAACAAACATCTTATTTTCCACCTAATCACGGGTCAGCCAACCTTGCAAGTCTGTCCGTCACTAACCAAAAGGCTCAAATACTGAATAGGCCTCCACAACTTAATAGACACCCAGACCTTGGTACACCTGATGCCTTGGAACCCAGCACCTGGGCAGCAACACCTGCCAAAATGAGAGCAAAAAACTATTCAAAGTCCATAGTTCTCAGAAAATCCCTAAACATACAGTCTTGCTCTTCGACTTCTGTAGTTCCACTTCTGGCTAACTGTACTTGTTAGATTAGCTAGATGTGGTTTTCATGTTTGAAAGTTCACCCCGAGAAAGGCTTGGGACTGCTCTGATGTCCCAAATACCCAGTGCAGTAGCTTGCTGACTAATAAAGATTTTTAGTTGGCTTCAACCCATGTCTGAGTAGTCCTCCCTGGTAGATAAAACAATCCAAAGTGAATGAAACATGTTTCTCTCAAAATCATTAACAAATTGTAGAAATTCAGATTAAAAATAATCATTTTTAAAGTATTATCTTCAATAAAACCATGAATAAATACTTAATGAACATCTCTGTTATACATACATATACATATGTATCTATATCATATGATATAGAGCTGATTCAGTAGGTATAAATGGAGACATTATTTGAAATCATTGAATCCCAATGTATCACCAAGGTAAACAGAATAAACTCCTACTACTGTCTGCAGGCAGAACTTTTAGATGGAAAAAGAGAAAAAGTCAAATTGTCTCTGATGTTTTACAGCATGGGTGGGCAGAAGATTCTAGGTAACAAATCTGCCATGAACCATGTTCATGTGTCCAATCTAACTTAATCCGAAAGAAAAAAAATTTCTTAATCAGTCTCAAGAATGAATCTCTATTGAGCTAATTTGATCTTGAGGGAAAGGTCAGGTTGATTAATTCTGTTTGGTTCGCTGTATTATATCTGTATCAGGATTCTGGAAGAATAGGATAGACAAGAAATTGATCAATAGGCCACCGATATCTGTACATAAAGAAGGCACTACAGTCGACAGACAGTACTCTAGTTATTATACAATGAGCTGCCCCTCTACAGTCTTACAGTTTACCCATAAAACTTTTTTTTCTTTTTTTTTGTTAAAGTTTATTTATTTATTTATTTTATTTATTTATTTTTCCATACATTGTTTTGTTTTATTTTTTCCATTCAAGAACATAATTAAAGAAATAAAATTTTTTTTCCTTTCTTCCCCTTCTCCCGGTCCCCTCC
>PVIU01021440.1:0-21529 GCA_004026605.1 Ondatra zibethicus
CCCCCACCCTTACCTCTATCCCTGCTTCCGTGCTTCCAACTTTTGCCTGGCGATCTTGTTTGCTTCCAATTTCCAGGAGGATCTGTATATGCTTTCTTTGGGTTCACCTTGCTATTCGGCTTTTCTGGGCTTGTGAGCTATAAGCTTAGTGTCTTTTGTTTTATGGCTTTATGACTAGGGTCCACTAATGACTGAGTACATACCATAATTGTCTTTCTAGGTTTGGTTTACCTCACTGAGGATAGCGTTTTCTATTTCCATCCATTTTCAGGCAAAATTCAAGATGTCATTTTTTTTTTAACCGCTGAGTAGTATTCTAATGTGTAGATATGCCACAGTTTCTTTATCCATTCTTCCATTGAGGGGCACCTAGATTGTTTCCAGGTTCTGGCTATTACAAATAATGCTGCTATGATCATTGTTGCACAAATGCTTTTGTAGTACCATTGGGAATCTCTTGGGTATATTCCAAAGGCTGGTATTGCTGCATCCTGAGGTAGGTTGATTCCCAATTTCCTGAGTAACTGCCACGCTGATTTCCAAAGTGATTGCACAAGTTTGCATTCCCACCAGCAATGGATGAGTGTTCCTCTTACCTCACATCCTCTCCAGCATAGGCTATCATTGGTGGTTTTGATTTTAGCCATTCTGACAGGTGTAATATAGTATCTCAAAGTTGTTTTGATTTGCATTTCCCTGATCGCTAAGGAAATTGAACATGACCTTAAGTATCTTTCGCCATTCGAACTTCTTCTTTTGAAAATTCTCCGTTCAGATCATTACCCCATTTTTTAATTGGGTAATTTAGAGTTTTAATGTCTAGTTTCTTGAGTTCTTTGTATATTTTGGAGATCAGTCCTTTGTCTGATGTGTGGTTAGTGAAGATCCTTTGCTTTACAGAAGCTTCTCAGTTTCAGGAGGTCCCATTTAGTCATTCTTGCTCTTATTGTCTGTGCCACAGGGGTTTTACATAGGAAGTGGTCTCCTGTAACCATGTATTGCAGGCTATTTCCCACTTTCTCTTCTATCAAGTTAAGTGTGGTCGGATTAATATTGAGGTCTTTAATCCATTTGGATTTGAGTTTTGTGCATGGAGATAGATAAGGATCTATTTTTATTCTCCTACAGGTTGACATCCAGTTATGCCAGCACCATTTGTTAAAGATGCTTTCACTCTTCCATTGTATACTTCTAGCTTCTTTGTCAAATATGAGGTGTTCATAGGTTTGTGGATTAATATCCAGGTCTTCAATTTGATTCCATTGGTCCATATCTCTGTTTTTATGCAAATACCAAGCTGTTTTCATTACCGTAGCTCTGTAATCTGTAGAGTCTGAAGTCACGGATGGTAATGCCCCTGGCAGTTCCTTTAATGTATAGGATTGCTTTGGCTATCCTGGGCTTTTTGTTTTTCCATATAAACTTAGTGATTGTTCTCTCAAGTTCTGTGAAGAACTTTTTTGGGATTTTGATGGCGATTGCATTGAATCTATAGATTGACTTTGGTAGAATTGCCATATTTACTATATTGATTCTACCAATCTAGGAGCGTGGGAGTTCCTTCCATTTTCTGGTTTCCTCTTCAATTTCTTTCTTCAAGGTCTTAAAGTTCTTGTCAAATAGATCCTTCACTTCCTTGGTTAGTGTTACCCCAAGATACTTTATACTATTTGTGGCTATTGTGAAAGGTGATGTTTCTCTGATTTCCCTCTCTGTTTCTTTATCCTTTGTGTATAGGAGGGCTACTGATTTTTTTGAGTTGATCTTGTATCCTGCCACATGACTGAAGTTATTTATCAGCTGTGGAATTTCTTTGGTAGAGTTTAGGGTCACTTATGTACACTATCATATCATCTGCAAACAACAAAATTTGACTTCTTCCTTTTCAATTCAAATCCCCAAGATCTCCTTATTTTGTCTCATAGCTATTGCTAGAACTTCAAGCACTATATTAAAGAGATATGGAGAGAGTGGAAAGCCTTGTCTTTTTCCTGATTTTAGTGGAATCGCTTTGAGTTTCTCTCCATTTAATTTGATGGTAGCTGTCGGCTTGCTGTATATTGCTCTTATTATATTTATGAACCTTGTATCCCTAATCTCTCCAAAACCTTTTTCTTAATGGGTGTTGAATTTTGTCAAATGCTTTTTCAGCATCTAATGAAATGATCATATGGTTTTTTCTTTCAGTTTATTTATATGATGGATTACATTGATAGATTTCCATATGTTGAACTAGCTCTGCATCTCTGGGATGAAGCCTACTTCATCATAATGGATGATTTTATTTTTTCCAACAATCTTTTTTAATTTTACATATACATCCCAGTGTCTTCTTCCTCCACTCCTCCCATTCCCACAATCTTCCACATACTTCAAACCCCACTCACTCCATGGGAAGTCAACAAATTCTGTCACATCAATTTGAGATAGAACCAAGCTCCCTTCTCAATATCTATGCTGAGCAAGGTATCCATTCAAAGAGAATGAGCTCCAAATGCCAGTTCAAGGAGTAGAGATAAATCCTGATCCCACAGTCTTCCCCAGCCACACAACTCTCATCCACTTTCAGAGGGTCTAGTTTGATCTACGCAGGTTTCCCTCTGTCAGTCTAGAATCAGTGAACTCCCACTACCTCAGGTCAGCTGTTTCTGTGTATCCCCATGTTGGTCATGATCCCCTTGCTCAAATTATCACTCCTAGCTCTCTCCAACTGGAATCTGGGAAGTTTGACAAGTGCTAGCTATGGATCTCTGTATCTGTTTCTATCAAATGCTGGATGAAGTTTTTATGATGAAAATTAAGGCAGTCATCAACCTGAGTAGAGGGGAATTTCAATACAGATACCCTCTCCATTATTGCTTAGGGTCTTAGCTAGGATCATCCTTGTGGATTTCTGGAAATTTTTCTAGTGCCATGTTCCTTGCTAGCCTCACAATGGCTTCCTCAATAAAGGTATCTCTTTACTTGCTTTTCTTCTCTGTCCTTCCCATATCTCAGCCATCCCATTCTCTCAAAAGCCTCTTCCCCTTCTTTTTTCATATTCTTTTATTTTTCAATCAAAAATTTACACTTCCACCCCTTCTCCCAATACCTCCCTCTCCCCCACTACACCTCCTCCTTCCCCCTGCTTCTGTAAGAGTGGGCAGGGTACCCTGCACTGTGGGAAGCCCAAGGCAATCACCTCTACATCCCAGCCAGGAAAGGTGTGCATTCATATAGACTAGGTTCCCAAAAAGCCAATACATGCAGAAGAGATAGGTCCCAGTGCCATTATCATTGGCTTCTCAGTCAGCTCCTATTGGCAGCCACATTCAGAGATTCCAGTTTGATCATATGCTCATTCAGTCCTGATCCAGCTTGGTTTGGTGAGCTCCCATTAGATACACTGTCTCAGTTGGTGGACCAGCCCCAGGCGGTCCTGGCTTCCTTGATCATCTTCTCCCATGTTCTGCTCTTCAACTGGACCTTGGGAGCTCAGTCCATTGCTCTGATGTGAATGTGGGTCTCTGTCTCTATCTCCATCCATCGGACAAGATTTCTATGGTGATGATCAAGATATTCATCAATGTGACTATGGGACAAGGCTAGTTCAGGGACCCTCTCTTCTGCTGCCCAAGTACCTAGCTGGGGACATCCCCATAGACACTTGGGATATCCTCTTGAGCCAACTCTCTTGCCAATCCTAAAATTCCTCCCTTAATGTAGATATCTTATTCCCTTCTCCAATATCTACCCTTCCTTCATCTCTACCCTCCCCCTTTCCCAGCTTTCCTCAGTCCTTCCCTTCTCCCTTCCCCCTCCCCCTTTCCACTTTTCCCACCCCACCCCAACCCCTACCTCCACCACTGCTTCGAACTTTTGCTATCCCTTGCTTTGTGTTTCCTTCATTGCCTCCATTTGTGTTTTCAAGTCTTGAACTGTTTCCATTACCTGTTTCATTGCTTTTTCTTGGTTTTCTAGTGTATCTCTGGGGGATTTATTCATTTCTTCTAACTTTTTGTTAGTCTTCCCATCAATTTCTTTAAAGAAGTTTTTCACATCCTCTTTAATTGTCTCTATCACTTTCATTAATGATACCTTTAAAGTCGATTTCTTCTACTACTTCTGGATTAGGTTGTTCAAGTCTTCCTGTTGCATATTCCCTTCATCCTGGTGTTACCATGTTGCTTTTCAGGTTGTTGGAGGAATTCTTGCATTGGCGCCTGCCCATCTTTTCCTTTGAATGTGGTCAGGAGAGTGTAGGTGGCTTGGTCCTTTTGTTGTGACTGACTGTGTACTTGGGGGATTTTTCTTGTTCTTCCCTCTCTTAGGTCCTCTCAGCACTGGAGTTGGTTCTCAGATCACCTCCTCCCTGACACAGGCTGTGGTGGTGATTCTAAGGACTCCCTCTGTATGGCTCTACTGGTTCTGGATCTGGGCAACTTGCTTGCCAAGGACCCCGCAGACAAAAGCAGAAGCTTGGTAGATGCCAGTTCCTTCAGATGTTTCTGCTGGTACTAGATCTGGGCCACTTGCTGGCCAAAGTCCTTGCATGCAAAAGCATGGGCTTGGTAGATGCAGCTCCATGGAACAAAGAAATCCCTGCTGCCCTGAACTCACCACTCTCTCCCCAGAGCCTCAGCCCTGAAGCAGACTGCCTTGCGAGATCCTAGGACCCTGCAGATGGAAAGGGGAGTTTAGGGGCAAGCTGGTGTGGGATAACAGAAAAGCCAGGATTAGGGAGAAGCCCTGCTGCTCAATGGCCAGAAAGTTTAGGGGTTTGGAGTGTGCGTGCACCCCGTTCCCGGGGCATCTGGGCAGGCACCTGGTGGGGACACACTTACCCTCCAGAAGGTTCTGCTGGTACTAGATCAGGGCCACTTGCTGGCCAAGGACATAGCAGTCAAAAGCATGGGCTTGGTAGATGCAGCTCTGTGGAACAAAGAAATCCCTGCTGCCCTGCGCTCACCACTCTGTCCCCTGGATCCTGTTTTCATATCCATTCTCTTAACCTGTGCTTTTTTATAGGTGAATTGAGTCCATTGATATTAAATGATATTAATGACCAGTGGTTGTTAACTCCGATTATTTTTTTTGTTGGTAGTGTTTTTGTGTTTACCTTCTTTGAGTTGTGCTGGCAGAGGGTTGTCAGATGTCTGTGTTATTGTGGGTGTTGTTATCTTCCTTTGTGGTTTTCCTTCTAGTACTTTCTGTAAGGCTGGGTTTGTGGCTACATATTGTTTAAATCTGTTTTTGTTTTGGAATATTTTGTTTTCTCCCTCGATGGTGAATGCAAACTTTGTTGGGTATAGTAATCTGGGCTTGCATCCATTGTCTCTTAGTGTCTGCAACACATCTATCCAAGACCTTCTGGCTTTCATGGTTTCCATAGAGAAGTCAGGTGTAATTCTGATAGGTTTACCTTAATATATTACTAGGCCTTTTTCCTTTGCATCTCTTAGTATTCTTTCTTTATTCTGTATGTTTTGTGTTTTGATTATTATATGGCGAGGGGATGTCCTTTTTTGATCCAATCTATTTGGTGTTCTGTATGCTTCTTGTACCTTCATAGGAATATCCTTCTTTAGGTTGGGAAAGTTTTCTTCTATAATTTTGTTGACTATAGTTTCTGGGCCTTTGAGCTGGACTTCTTCTACCCCTATTATTCTTAGGTTTGGTCTTTTCACGGTGTCCCAGATTTCCCAGATGTTTTGTGTTAAGAATTTGTTGGATTTGTTGTTTTCTTTAATCAGTGAGGTTATTTCCTCTATAGTATCTTCATCATCTGAGATCCTTTCTTCTATCTCTTGTATTCTTTTGGTTATACTTGTCTCTGTAGTTCCTGTTCATTTTCCCAGATTTTCCATTTCCAGAGTTCCCTTGGTTTGTGTTTTCTTTATTACCTCTATTTCAATCTTCAAGTCTTGAACTGTTTCCTTCACCTTTTAATTAGTTTTTCTTGGTTTTCTTTGGTTACTTTGAGGGATTTATTAATTTCTTCCAGCTTTTTGTTTGTTTGTCTTCTCCTCCGTTTCTTTAAGGGAGTTTTTCACTTCCTCTTCAAAGGTCTCCATCATTTTTATTAAGTAACATTTAAAGCCGTTTTCTTCTACTTCTTCTGGAATAGGGTGTTCAAGTCTTCTTGTTGCATGCTCACTGGCTTCTGGTGTTGTCATGGTGCTTTTCATTTTGTTTGGAGTACTTCTTGCATTGGCTCCTGCCCATCTCTTCCTTCAAATACAGCCGGGAGTGTCTTGGCATCTTGATCCAATCTTTACTATGAGTGACAGTGTACTTGGAGAATTTTCTTCGTCTGTCCTCTCTTAGGGCCTCACGGTACTGGAGCTGGTTGTGCTGGTGGATCTAAGGACTCCAAAGATGAAAGGAGTGCCATCTGGCTGGATTTCCTCAGTGCAGGAGCAGGATCTGTTCCTGGGCTAATGTCCCCTCCGGATCGCTGATTTCAGCACAGGAACAGGAACTCCTGGTGGGCCAAGGACTCCACAGAGGAAAGGGTGAACTTGTGGGGGGTGGGGGGCAGGGCAGGTTCATGTGGAATAAAGAAGACCCTGTAGCAGTGGCTGGAGGTGTCCGCAATCTCTTCTGGGGACCTTCCAGCAGGGCATGCACACACTCACCCCTCTGGATATCTGACCTCAGCACAGGAACAGGGACTCCTGGTGGGCCAAGGACCCCCCCAGAGGAAAGGGCTAACTTGGGGGGGAGGGCAGGGTCGTGTGGAACACAGAGGTCCCTGCAGCAGGGGCTGGTGGTGCAGAGGAAAAGGCGAACTTCAGGGGGGAGAGCAGGGTTATGTGGAACAAAGAGGCCCCTGCAGCAGGGGCTGGAGGTGCCCACACTCCATTCTGGGGACCTTCTGGCAGGGTGCACACACACTCACCCCTCTGGATCACTGATCTCAGTATAGGAACAGGGACTCTTCCCAACTACACCTCTTTAAAGCAGGATGAGGACACAATTTCACTCATTCAATAACACTAGTAGGGAAAGTAACAGAGCCCCAGACCTTAATAGGCCCCTCAGACTATAGCACAACTGACAGATGTCATGATGGAAATACTATTTAGGTCATAAAACAGCATGTAGACAGCACCACCCTTCTCCTTAGCTGATACTGGAAAATTCCAGGCCAACAACTGATTAAGTTTGTGCTCCACAGGGCATTTGAGAAATAGAATGTTTCCAAAGGATTTTGTCCAATTGCACTGTGAAGAGCTCCACTGAGAGAAGTACTCACAGCTGGTATTAAAGGTTAGGGGAGATCTGCACTGATGTGAAGTAATTTTTCTCTCTTCTTTGTTTCCACCGGTGACAGGCCCTGCAGTCGATCTGGTGGACCTTGTTCTGCTTGACTTAGAGGCTCTTTTCTTATTTGCATGTCTCCAGAGGTGTCTTGCCTTATGGGAGGGAGGCAGGCAAACACAAGCACCAGTCAGGTTCAGGGAGCAGAGACAATGGCAGCCACTGCATTTAGGGGCTGGCTGAGCACTTGGGACAAAATGCTTACTTTACCGATAAAGGGCCATGACTAGAAAACTACTATCACCTTTCGGCACTGTCTCTCCAGTGCCACAGGCTCCTCAGGAACCCTCTCAAAGCGACTAACAGATTTTTGTATGTTGAACCAGCCCTGCATCACTGAGATGAAGTCTACATGAACATGATGAATTATTTTTTTTTATGTTTTCTTAGATTCAATTTGCCAGTATTTTATTGAGTTTTTTTTTTTTTGCATAGATGCTCATGAGTGAGATTGGTCTGTAATTCTCTTTCTTGGTTGAATCTTTGTGTGGTTTTGGTATCAGGGAAACTGTAGCCTCACAAAAAGCGTTTGGCAATGTTCCTTCTGTTTCTTTTATGTGGCCCACTTTGAGGAGTATAGGTATTAGCTCTTTTGGAAGTTCTAGTAGAATTCTGTGCTAAAACCATCCTGCCTTGGGCTTTTTTTGGTTGGGAGGTTATTAAAGACAGTTTCTATTTCTTTGCAGCTTATAAGTCTATTTAAAATGCTCACCTGGCCTTGATTTAATTTTGGTATATGGTATCTATCTAAAAAATTATCCATTTCTTTTACATTTTTAAATTTTGTGGAGTAGAAAATTTTGTATCAAGAACTAATGATTCTCTGAATTTCCTCTGTGTTTGTTGTTATGCCCCTCTTTGAATTTCTGATTTTGTCAATCTGAATGATCCCTCTGTGCCTTTTAATTAGTTTGGATAAGGGTTTTTAATCTTGTTGATTTTCTCTAAGAACGAGCTCTTAGTTTCATTGATTCTTGTATTTGTTTTCTTTGTTTCTATTTTGTTGATTTCAGCCTTCAATTTGATTATTTTCTGTCTTCTCCTCCTCCAGGGTGAGTCTGCTTCTTTTGTTCTAGAGATTTCAGGTGTCCTTTTAAGTCACTAATGTGAGCTTTCTCCATTTTATGTGGGCACTTAATGCTATGAACTTTCCTCTTAGCACTGTTTTCAGAGTGTCCCATAGTTTGGATATGTTGTGACTTCATTTTCTTTGAATCCAAGGAAGATTTTAATTTCTTTCTTTATTTCTTCCTTGACTCAGAGGTAGTTCAGTAATTGACTGTTCAGTTGTCATGAGTTGTAGGCTTTCTGAGAGTAGTATTGTTGTTATATTCTAACTTTACTCCATGGTGATTCGATAAGACACAGGAGGTTACTCCAATTTTTTTTTTTTTTTTTTTTTTTGTCTGTGGAGGCTTGCTTTGTTACCGAGTACGTGATCAGTTTTAGAGAAGGTTCCATGAGGTGCTGAGAAGAAGGTATATTCTTTTGTGTTTGGGTATAATGTTCTATAGATGTCTGTTAAGTCCATTTGATTCCTGACATCTGTTAATTCTATTATATCTCTGTTAAATTTCTGTCTGGTTGGCCTTTCCATTGGTGAGAGTGCAGTGTTGAAATCTCCTACTATTAGTAGGCGGGGTTTGATATGTGATTTAAGTTTTAGTAATGTTACTTTTACATATGTGCGTGCTTTTATATTAAGGGCATAGACATGTTATGTGTTCATAGGTTTTTGGATTAATATCCAGGTCTTGTGGCAAATATAGACATTAGAGTTCTACTCAGTGGTAAAAAAACAATGACATCTTGAATTTTGCGTGCAAATGGATGGAAAAAGTAAACATTATCCTTAGTGAAATAACCTAGACCCAAAAAGATGAATATGGTATTTACTCACTCATTAGTGGACTCTAGCCATAAACAAAGGACATTAAGGCTATAGTTCACAGCCCTAGAGAAGCCAAATAGCAAGGTGAACCCAAAGAAAAACATATATAGATCTTCCTGGAAATTGGAAGCTAACAAGAAAGCTGGGCAAAAGTTAGGAGCATGGGGGTTGGGGTAGGGGTTGGAGTGGGGTTGGGGGAAGGGGAGAGGGGAAAGGAGAAGGGAAGGACTGGGGAGAGCTTGGAGGAGTGGGAGGGCAGAGATGGAGGAAGGCCAGATATTGCAGCAGGGATGAAGATATCTACATTAAAGGAGCCATTTTAGGATCGACAAGAGACTTGGCTCTAGAGGGAATCCCAGGTGTCCATGGGGATGTTCCCAGCTAGGTCCTGGGGCAGCAGAGGAAAGGCCTTGTCCCATTGTCACACTGATGAATATCTTAAATATCACCATAGAAATTTTGTCCAATGGATGGAGATAGAGACAGAGACCCACAGCCACATCAGAGCAATTGGACTGAACTCCCAAGGTCTAGTTGAAGAGCAGAAGGAGGGAGAAGATGAGCAAGGAAGTCAGGACCGTGAGGGGTTGGTCCACTCACTGAGACAGTGTGCCTCATCTAATAGGAGCTCACCAAATCCAGTGGACCGGGACTGAACAAGCATGGGATCAAACCGGACTCTCTAAATGTGGCTGCCAATGGGGATGGACTGAGAAGCCATCGATAATAGCACTGGGACCTGTCTCTTCAGCATGTATTAGCTTTGGGGACCCTAGTTTACTTGGATGCACACCTTCCTAGGCCGGGATGGAGGGGGGAGGGCCTTGGACTTCCCACAGGGCAGGGTACCCTGCCTTCTCTTAAGGATGGAGGGGGAGGGAGGATTAGTGGGGGAGCAGGAGGGGAATGGGAGAAGGGGAGGAAGGGTCAATTTTTGAATGGAAAAATAAAAAATCTAAAAAAAAAAAAAAGAAAAAAAATAAAGAAAACACTCTCCTGAGTGAGATATCCCAGACACAAAAAGATGAATATGTTATGTACTCACTCATTAGTGGACTCTAGCCATAAACAATGGACATTGAGCTCATAGTTCACAGGCCTAGAGAAGCCCTAGGTGACCCCCCCAAAAAAACCACATATAGATCCTCCTGGAAATTGGAAGCATACAAGATTGCCAGGCAAAAGTTGGCAGCATGGGGGTGTAGGAGTAGGGGTGGGGATGGGGGATAGGGAGAGGTGGAGAGAGAAGGGAGAAGGAAAGAATTGGGCAGAGCTTGTGGGAGTGGGAGGGTTGAAATGGGAGAAGGGTGTATATAGGAGCAGGGAAGAAGATATCTACATTAAGGGAGCCATTTTAGGGTTGGCAAGAGACTTGGCTCTAGAAGGGATCCCGTATGTCCCTATCTAGGTCCTTGGGCAGCAGAGGAGAGGGTGCCTGAACTGGCCTTGCCCCATAATCACACTGATGATTATCTCGAATATCAGCCTAGAATCTTTGTCTGGTGATGAATGGAGATAGAGACAGAGACCCACATCAGAGCACTAGACTGAGCTCCCAAGGTCCAGTTGAAGAGCAGAAGGAGGGAGAAGATGAGGAAGAAAGTCAGGACCGCGAGGGGTTGGTCCACCCACTGAGACAGTGTGCCTGATCTAATGGGAGCTCACCAAATCCAGCTGGACAGGGACTGAACTAGCATGTGATAAAACCGGACTCTTTGAATGTGGCTGACAATGGGGGCTGACCGAGAATCCATTGATAATGGCACTGGGACTTGTTTCTACTGCATGTACTGGTTTTTTGGGACCCTAGTCTATTTGGATGCACACCTTCCTAGGCCTGGATGGAGGGGGGGGGTTTGACTTCCCATAGTGCAGGGTACCCTGCCCTGTCCTAAGGCTGGAGGGGGAGGGAGGAGAATGAGTGGGGGAGCGGGTGGGGAATAGGAAGAGGGGAGGAAGAGGAAATTTTTGAATGGAAAAAAAATAAAAAATAAATACCCTGAAATGTTGCAATGAAGGTGAGTACCAATCTGTAGTAAGAGGAGCGGGCTGTGTCCCACTGCCCTGTTCCCAGCCGCTGGTCACACGGCCCCTTGTTCCATCCCGCCCGACTAGCTTACACCCGAAATAATTACACAGAAACTGTATTCATTTAATTACTGCCTGGCCCATTAGTTCTAGCCTCTTAATGGCTAACTGTCACATCTTGATTCAACCCATTTTTAATAATCTGTGTGTCACCACAAGGTCGTGGCTTACTGGGAAAAATTCAGCGTGTCTGACTTGGCAGCTTCATGGCGATGGCTCTCTGTCTCTCTCCTCTTCCCAGCATTCTGTTCTCTTTTCCCCACCTATCTAAGGCCTGCCCTATCAAAAGGCCAAGACAGCTTCTTTATTTAACCAATGAAAGCAACACATAGAAAGAAGGACCTGGACCTCCTACACCACTGAAAATAAAAAAGAAAAGCCAAGATGTTGGGGAAGGGGCCTGGGGTTTTGACATGCTGGGGAGGTCCTAAAGAGTGGGCCATCCCACCACGTGGCTGTTCACTCACCTCTTTTGTCCCCTCAGTTTTGGAACAAGCTGTTCTTCAGAGTTCACCAAGATTCTAGGTGAATAGGCAGGCTTGGGGGCAGGGTGTAGCTAGCAGTTTGGATAGGGACTGGATGGGTTGGGGGAGTCTAGCCACAGGAAACTTGCTGTTGGCTGGCTAGAAAAACCAAGGGAGTTAGGGAAGGGCCCCTGGGTTTTGTTCCACTGTGGGGTGGGGTGGGGCTAGAGAGTGAGTCATCCGGCCTTGTGGCTGTTCACTCATCTCTTCCAGACCACATTTTAAAAGATAGATACAGTTATGGTTTTATTTTTTACTTTTTGTTTGTTTTTATTGAGCTATATATTTTTCTTCACTCCCCTCTCTTCCTCCCTACTCCCGTTCTGCCATCTTCTATGATCCCCACATCCCCAATTTACTCAGGAGATCTTGTTTTTTTCTACTTCCCATGTAGATCAAATCCATGTTTGTTTCTCTTAGGGTCCGTTTTGTTGTCTATGCTCTCTTGGATTGTGAATTGTAGACTGGTTTTTCTTTGCTTTATGTCCAGAAGACACTTATGAGTGAGTACGTATTTCATTGAGCATCAGTTTTTTTCTTCAAAGACTTAATGTTCTTGTCATGTAGGTCTTCTACTTGTTTGCTTAGCGTTACTCTGATGTAGTTCATGTTATTTGTGGCTATTGTGAAGGGTGATGATTTCTTCTCTGATTTCTTTCTCAGCCCATTTATCATTTGTATAAAAGAAGGACACCTGTTTTTTGATTTAATCTTGTATCCTGATTCATTATTGAAGGTGTTTATGAGTTGTAGAAATTCCTTGGTGTAATTTCTTAGGGTCTATTTTGTAAATTATTTTATTATCGGCAAATAGAGAGTTTGACTTTTTCTTTTCCAATTTGTATCCCCTTGATCTCCTTTTGTTGTTTTATTGCTCTAAATATAACCTCAAGTACTAGGAAGTCTTTATTTTCTTCCTTTCTTTCTTCCTTGACCCAAGGGTGATTCAGATGAGCATTGTTCCATTTCTACAAGTTTGTGGGCTTTATTCAATTAATGTTTTTTTTTTTTTGAGTTCTAACTTTAAGCCATGGTGATCCCATAAGATACAAGGGGTTATTCCAATACTTCTGTATCTGTTGAGGTTTTCTTGTTACTGAATATGTGATCAATTTTAGAGAAGGTTCCATGAGATGCTGAGAAGAAGGTATTTTCTTTTGTATTTGGGTAGAATGTTATATAGATGTCTGTTAAACTCATTTGATTAATAACATCTATTAGTTCCTTTATTTCTCTCTTAAGTTTTTGTCTGGCAGTTCTTTCCATTGGTGAGAGTAGGGTGTTGAAGCTTTAGCAATGTTTCTTTTACAAATGTGGGTGCCTTTGTGTTTGGAGTACAGATTTTCAGAATTGAGAACTCATTTTGATTGTTTTTTCCAGTGATAAATATGAAATGTCCTTATTCATCTCTTGAATAACATTGGTTTGAAGTCTAGTTTGTTAGATACTCTGATAGCTACACCAGCTTGTTTCTTAGTTCCATTTGATTGGAAAACCTTTTCCCAACTCTGAGGTAATATCTGTATTTGAAGTTGAGATGTGTTTCTTGTATGTATCAGGATGGACATGTTTCTGTATTCATTCTGTCAACCTGTGTCTTTATATAGGCAAAATGAGACCATTGATAGTAAAGGATATTAATGACCAGTGATTGTTAGTTCCTGCTATTTTTTGTTTTCTTGGGTGGGGATAGAATTGTGTGTGTGTTTCCCTTCTATGGTTTTTGATGGTGTGAAATTATCTATTACCTGTGTTTTTGTGGGTGGAGATAATTTCCTTGGTTTGGACAGTACCTTCTTGTACTTTTTGTAGGACTGGATTTGTGGATAGGAATGGCTTAAATCTGGTTTTGTCTTGGAATATGTTGTTTCCTACATCTATCATGATTGAAAGATTGGGTGGTTATAGTAGTATGGGCTGGCATCTATGATCTCTTAGTGTCTGCAGAATGTCTCTCCAGGACCTGGCTTCAGAGTTTCAATTGAGAAGTTGGGTATAATTCTGATAGATCTTTCTTTATATGTTACTTGGCCTTTTTTTTACACCTCTTAATGTTCTTTCTTTCTTGTGTATGTTTAGGATATTGATTATTATGTGGTAAGGGGACATTTTGGGTCAAGGCTACTTGGTGTTTTGTATGCTTTTTGTACTTTCATAGGCATGCCCTTCTTTAGGTTGCAAAAGTTTTCTTCTATGATTTTATTGAATATATTTTTTTTGTTCATTTGAGCTAGGCTTCTCTCAATGATTCTGCCCTAAAGTGATATGACAGACTTTGTTGACTCTCCATGAGAGGTATCACCCTCTCTGAGAAATACATAGGGGGTTGAGTGAGAGTAAGGTGAGGGGTGGGAGGAGGGTAGGGAGAGGGAACTGGTATTGGTATGTAATGTACCAAAAATATTGTTTTAATAAAGATTGGTTTAAAAATTGAAAGTACATATTAAAGTTCCCAATTTAAAAAGAGAGAAAGAAAAGGACATTTATATACCAGATCTCTCACCAAAGCCTAAGGATCAACCTCAAAGGTAGAAAACAAAAACTGTTAGATCCAAGTTACTGGACAACAGTGGCTAAGTAGAACTGAGGGACATTTAAGACTCTTGTACACAAGAACTGACAGTAAATTTTATCTTTTGCTTAAGATCCAGTGAAAAAAAATAAAATGCATGGAGAAGATGATCATGAAACCTTACCCCTAGATGAGGAACAATTGGCAGTAGATGCCTTTTAGGTCAGACAGAGTCAGTTTTCATCAGGGATGCAACCCTTAAAGGCTACCTATTTCCCAGTAAAGCATCATGCACTCATGCACATACTGGCAACTACAAATGGACTCAGCAGTTTTAAATACTAAAGAACCAAATATAAATTTAGGAGAGAAATGTGGTGTTTGAGACAAGGAATGTGGTGGAGAAGAGAATCATTGAAGTTGATGTAAATTTTTCATTCATGAAAGGATTCTTCAAAGAATAAAAACAAATAAGGGGAAACTGCTCATCTTATTAAATGATCTGTCCTTAAATTATTACAACACTCTGCATATGCCACTTTCCTTTCTTCCATGACCCAACAAGTCTTTTTTCTTTACTAATGTGGTTTGAAATAGGACTATGAACAAAACTCATATTTAAATTGTAATTACATGAGTGGATGGTACTATTTAGCAATGTTGTAAAATTGTCAAAGGTGGAACCAAAGGGGACAATGTAGTTTGAGAGTGGGCCACATTACCGCCGCCCAGCTTCCGGCTGCCCGGCTTGCTTAACTCCCCAAAATAACCACACAGAAATTGTATTAATTAAAGTACTGCCTGGCCCATTACATCTAGCCTTTACTTGGCCAACTTTCACATCTTGATCTAACCCGTTTCTATTAATCTGTGTTTACCATGAGGTTGTGGCTTACTGGAAAAGATCCTAACCGGTGTCAGACAGGAGTTTCTTGGCATCTGCCACACTTTTCTTCTTCCTCCAGCATTCTGTTCTGTCTATTCCGCCTACCTGATTTTTGCCCTATCAAAAGGTCAAGGCAGTTTCTTTATTCACCAATGAAATCAACACAAATACAGAAGAACCTCTTACACCAGGACAAAAGTGGGTGACAAGACTTGAAGGATATTTGAAGGAATCTGTTTCTTAACTGGAAATATTTCTGGGATGTTCCAATATTCTCGGTTTGCTCTCTTGTTTCTTTATTATCACAACTTTGCTATAGTTAGGGCTACTTGTCCATTCACCAGGAACTCTTCAAATAGGTGTTTCTCTCTCTTATGCCTCTGCTAGTAAAACTGCCACTGTGACAGAGTGATCCAGGAACTTCTGTGTCTTCTGGACATAACCGTTTCAACATATTCTACTCAAACAGCACAGATAGATGAAAACATTTATAAAACAATTTTCTGGTCTTAGCAATATAAAGAGTATGTTCATAGTTATAATGGAAGATAAATCCTCATATACATATATCATAATTTTATCCAACACAGCCTTGCATCTATCCTTCTTCCAGATGTTCACTCTACATGGACCAACCACAAGTTTTACCAGTCACAAAGCTTGCATAGAGCAACCCACATTTTAGTTGATCAAAATATTTTGTGTGAATCACAGTATGATGAGCCTTTCTGTCACCCATACAACTTAACAAACTTAATTGACAGTGTTCAAATCATTAAATATATTCTGTAGAAGCATATACAAAAAGTCACTGGGTGCTTGTAGCTTAAGCAGTTTCTCACTCTGCTGCAGGTTGAGGCAGTTGTAATTGAGCAGGCTTCCCAAAGGGGAATTCTGTAGTGCTACCAGTAGCCAAACTGGTGCTCTTTGAATCTCATGTGAAGTTTCTCAATGTTTCTGTGAAATGTCCAAAGCACCCAGGATACACCAATCATAGAACCTCTTATAGGCAATATTCTGTTGGATGATACCTTGTTAGGCTTTTAGGCTGAACAGCAATTGACTGATAACTGTCAATCAAAGATCAAATTGCCTTCTAGTTTATCCCAATTGAATCAAAACTCAACAATACAGCATACGGGTCAACAGCATTAACCTTTTAAATGATATTTACCAATGCTGAATTCTTTATGAAAGACCCAAAAGACAACTCACTCTCTTCATTTGTTTCTACTACAAGGGATCCTTTGACTGTACACTCGTGTTTTGAGTGATAGTTTACCCTCTTTGTTTTAACTGGGACCAGTATTCCAGTGTGGTTGTTTTCTTAAGATCCTAATTTCTTCCTTCCTAACTTCCTGTCCTCTCTGACCTATTTCATGTAGAATTTAGTCTGGGGAACTTAAACCTTTTACTACATGCAAATTACTTTTTACATTAATCCCTTTTTCTCTTCCTCCATACATTCTTTACATATACTGCTCAAAAAGCTCTTCACATCTACCTCACCTCTCTTTTCTTTCCACTGAGGTCCTTCACATTCTAGGTCATCTATGAACTGTGATTATCCTACTACACTTTATTAAATAATAATCAATGCTGCTTTGAACAGACTCATGAGGAGAAGTATTCAGACAAACAAATTCTGAGCAGAAAAGCAGTAGAATGTTGAGAGTTGTCTTTTTTGTTTCACTTTTAAATCATCTCACATAATATTATGCTTCTGAGAACATTTCATTTCTAATGACTTACCTAATTTCAAGTGAGCAGATCAATTATTAACCATTTATTTCATGCGTTATAATTTATCAGCTTTGTATGTATATGAAATATTATTAAAAGATTGTTTCCTAATATTTTTAATTCATTGAGAATTGTATCCAATGTATCTTGGCCATTTCATTTTAAGTTTGTACCTTTTTAAAACATACTTCAAATTATACCCCTAGTAATCCAGTTCTAACTTAGTATTCAGTGTTTCAAACATTTTCAGTTTTTTTTAGTTCAGTTTTAACATTACTTACATTAAGGGAGACCATATCTTGTATGTTTGTATTTGTGTGCCTGGGCTATTTCACTGAAAACTGTATCCTTAAATTTACCTATATGGTTACAAATGAAAAGATTAATGTTGCTGAAACTGAATATATATAAATATATGTATATATATATATGTGTGTGTGTTTGCTTGTATATATATGTGTGTGTGTGTGTCATTTATCTCCATGGTACACTAAAATATTATGTATCTACATCAATTTGTGTTTTGAAATCATTGGTGTCATTTTTCAAGATTATAGAAGCAACTTTCTTCATTCAGTGAGGATAAGAAAAATTTAAGTAAGTACCATGGAGGCTTTCCCTTAGACAGATAACAGTCTTCCCTCATCACATTTGTGTTGAAATTTTGAAGGAAATTAATGAATGAACAGGTAAATAAGGGGCAAAACACCATGCAATCTATTTATCTATGAAGCAGTTGTTTGTTGTTTATACACCTTATCCAGAGTATGCAGAATCTTAGCACAATGAAGTCGTGATTCACAACAAAAGGACCCAAAGTGGGAAAACACATAGAAATGATGGCTGTGATGCTTATTAACCACCAACTGGGTTTATATAAAGCAGCAATTAAGCCTTGTAATATGGAGGAGAGGGTATAAAAAGCTACATAAGAAGACACCAGAAATAGGATGCTCTGGGTGGCTTTAGACTCAGGGGAATTTCTGAGGGATACATGAACACTGCGGATGTGTTGAATGTGCTGCTTGTGTCTATAAAGAATGGCAATCATAAAGCCACTGGACCAGATGATGAGCACAGAAAACAAAACTTCAGGGAATACAAACAGTGCTGCGTACAATGATTCTGCAATTCTATCATGACCCCAAGTGGAGCAGTATAGAAAATCTCTTTTTGCTGTCAAATTATTGTGACTCATTTTTATAATCCCAGACACAGGGATAATAAAATTTATGGTGATGTATAGGACCCAGAAGAGGGAAATAGAGAGGGTAATGTAATTTGAAGACTTGAATTTAAAATTCTTCCAAAAGGATTTCTGGGGACTGATGGTGATGGCCTGGTAGATACTCAAGAGACAGGTAGTACCCATGGACATGCTTCTGCCGAGTCTTTGAATATAGAAAAGAAATTCACACATGAAATCATTGAAAAACACTTTCATTCCAAAAGCTGCAATTGTGTGGGGCACCCCTTTAGAAAGAATGATCAAGCAGTTGGCTATGATCAGATGGGTGAGGATCAAATCTATAGGCTTCAGTATATGTTCATTATAGTAAACAGCTAGATAGTGGAAAAGCAAAGAGATATTTCCCAGAATTCCAACTGTATTTTGTGATAAGAATATTATTCCTATTGCCAAATACTTTGAATGCATTTTGATATTTAGTAACTTTTCCTTTAAATTACAACAACACTTATTTCCCTGAGCTAAATGGTGAATTTGTTTTAAGGGATGAAGGAACAGGAGAATTGCTTGATATTAAGAAACTAAAGCAGATGTGTGTAACATACTAACATGCCTCCTCAAATAACATATGTTTTGATAACCATTCTAGCTTTCAAGAAATATTTGCATTCTTGGAAAGCACATACATATGAATATATGTATATAATCTTACAATATACAACATTTATAGTACAGCATTGTTACCAAGAGAAACCAATGATGAGTCACTGCAAATGAAAAGCACACTAAGTTGTACATTTCCAGGATAAATTCTGATAACAATTCACATCAGAAAAGAATAGACTTCCATCACCATCTACATTATATCAGGAAATAAATCCATGCTGAGTACATATCTAATCTGAAATTTTAGCATAAACAATGAAATTATTATCAGAGCATTGTTGTCATTTTTCTATTCCTATGCAATAAATTTTATATTACCTATCATAAAACTTAGGAAAAAATATTTTAACAAGTTTTATAATTTTATTTTGAAGGTTACTACTAATCAATGATCCCTTTCACAAACTCTCAGACAAATAACATGTTCAAAAAATTTTAAAAGTCATTCACCACTAAAAAGAAAAGGGAGTTGGGAGAAAGGTACCTTGAGTGTGTCTGAAGGGATGGTTCTATTTTCCTAAGATAAATGTTATGGAACCACACACCCACATCAAACATGAATAATCCCAGTATATTAACAATGATGCTACAATTACAACAACATGGCAGTCAATGAATCTTTGTAAGATCCTGGGGAATTTTACATTTTATAATATTCTTGTTTCCACCGAATAGAGAAATAGGTACAAAGAATGACATTCATCAGAATACACAGAATCTTAGAGGAGGCAATTGAATGTTTGACACCATTGTAATTTACCATCATGGAGCTTATTGCCCAGACATGAATTCTGTGGAACATCACAATGTTCTTTATTCTAGAAAATAAGCTTCTCTTCAGAGTTCGATGATTCTTGTAGTTCTATTGCAATCATTAGTATAAACAAGAAATCATTTATCTGGCAGCTATGATAGTCATAACAAACAGTTATCTATGATTTACATCAAATATGCTTACAGGGAAATAATATTGGCCTAACTACTATAACCCTTAATTACATTTGATATCAGATTTCAACATGACTTAAAATCTAAAACTCAGGCTCAGTGAAAATTGCATTGCATAAAATTAGGTATGTGCACAAACTCAGGAAATAGTTCTCTTCAGTTGCCTTTATCAGAGCACAGAATTTCTTCCTTTCCATTGACTGAATTTGCTCTATGTCTGTTTTTACCCAAGAATTCATTCTCCCTATTTGAGCACTTAGAAAACCTCCCTTATTTTTTGGTCTGTTTTCAAGTCTGAAATACAAATGTTTACTTGCCTCCTTGTTGCTCACGTACCCTGACTCAGTGTAAAGCTCCTGACATCCTGACAGGAAGCATTGTGGATGAGGAAGGCATTTCAGAGCATAGATAAAGGTCTATGTCTCTGTGACCTTATATCCCTTTTGAACTACAATTTTAATTTTGTCTGTAGTGACAATGACAGTGCTGGCTTTGGGAAGAGGATTTCAGAAACATTTCTCCAGTTGCTAATTGGCAAAACAATCATGAGTTTCCTGTGTCTCCAGAGGGATTGAATACTTGGGGGAGCCTCTTACTTTTTCATTATCCTTGAAGGCTGAGGAGGAGGAAAGTTGCAGGGAGCAACAATGTTTAATATGTTATATTCTTTTTTTCATATTCTTTTATTTTTTCCATTCAAAACATAATTAAATAAATGAAAATTTTGCATTTCTTCCCCTTCTCCCAGTCCCCTCCCACTACCCCCCCACTCCTCCTCTATCCCCCTTCTTCCTTAAAAGAGGGCATGGTATGGTGCCCTGCCCTGTTGGAAGTCCAAGGCCCACCCCCCCCTCCCGGCCTAGGAAGTTGTGCATCCAAAAAGACTCGGTTCCCAATACGATAATACATGCAGAAGACATAGGTCCTGGTGTCATTGTTGATGGCTTCTCTGTCTGCCCCCATTCGCCGCCACATTCAGAGAGTCTGGTTTGATCATATGCTCATTCAGTCCCAGTCCAGATGGATTGGTGCGCTCCCATTAGTTCAGGCACACTGTCTCAGTTGGTGGACCAGCCCCTCACGGTCCTAACTTCCTTACTCATCTTCTCCCACCTTCTGCTCTTCAACTGCACCTTGGGAGCTCAATCCATTGCTCTGATGTGAATGTGGGTCTCTGTCTCTATCTCCATCCATCGGATGAAATTTCTATAGTGGTGATCAAGATATTCATCAATGTGACTATGGGACAAGGCTAGTTCTGGCACCCTCTCCTCTGCTGCCTGAATACCTAGCTGGGGACATGCCCGTGGAAACCTGGGATCCCCTCCAGGGCCAAGTATCTTGCCATCCCTAAAATGACTCCCTTAATGTAGATATCTTATTCCCTTCTCCAATGTCCACCTTTCCTCCATCTTCACCCACCTACTCCCCCAAGCTCTCCCCAGTCCTTCTCCTTTCTCCTTCCCCCTCTCCCCTTCGCCTACATCAGTACCCCCCACCTCTATCCCCGCCCCCAGGCTTCCAACTTTTGCCTGATGATCTTGTTTGCTTCCAACTTCCAGGAGGTTCTGTATATGCTTTCTTTGGGTTCACCTTGCTATTCGGCTTCTCTGGGCTTGTGAGGTATAAGCTTAGTGTCCTTTATTTTATGGCGAGGGTCCACTAATGAGTGAGTACATACCATAATCATCTTTCTGGGTTTGGGTTACCTCACTCAGGATAGCGTTTTCTCTTTCCATCCATTTGCATGCAAAATTCAAGATGTCATTGTTTTTACCAT
>PVIU01021440.1:21629-31705 GCA_004026605.1 Ondatra zibethicus
AAACAATGCTGCTATGAACATAGTTGCACAAATGCTTTTGTAGTATGATTGGACTTCTCTTGGGTATATTCCCAAGAGTGGTATTGCTGGATCCTGAGGTAGGTTGATTCCCAATTTCCTGAGAAACCGCCACACTGATTTCCAAAGTGGTTGCACAAGTTTGCATTCCCACCAGCAATGGATGAGAGTTCCCCTTATACCACATCCTCTCCAGCATAGGCTACCATTGGTGTTTTTGATTTTAGCCATTCTGACAGGTGTAAGATGGTATCTCAAAGTTGTTTTGATTTGCATTTCCCTGATTGCTAAGGAAGTTGAACATGACCTTAATTATCTTTTGGCTATTCTAACTTCTTCTGTTGAGAATTCTCTATTCAGATCCTTACCCCATTTTTTAAATGGGTAATTTAGAATTTTAATATCTAGTTTCTTGAGTACTTTGTATCTGGTCGACCCCCGACCAGCAGGAATACAAACACACTCAGGATTCTTCTTGTATCACACTTTATTTAGAGAGCCTCTCGGTTGAAAATTTTCCGGGGAGAAAGGAGGGGGCAGAAAGGGAAGGGAGTGCAGAAGTGAGAAGGGAAGGCAAAGGGGACAAAGGGGC
Source organism: Ondatra zibethicus (assembly GCA_004026605.1). Classification (NCBI taxonomy): domain Eukaryota; kingdom Metazoa; phylum Chordata; class Mammalia; order Rodentia; family Cricetidae; genus Ondatra; species Ondatra zibethicus. The sequence continues at coordinate 22,240 of PVIU01021440.1, forward strand.
GAAGGGGAGAGGACGCAAAGGGACGAAGGGGGAAGGGAACAAAGGGACGAAGGGACGAAGGGAAGAGGGCAAAGGGGATGCGAAGGGGGAAAGGAATGAAGGGGGCGAAGGGAATGAGCTCCGAATGGAGGCTGCTTATATAGGGAAAAAAGACACGGTTCATACCTCAATTGGCTGCAGATAAGCCTATTGGCACCAGGACCCTCAGGATTGGTTAGGGACCCCAAGGTTGAAGCGCATTCGGGAAGCGCCTGGACACTCAGTCCTGGAGCATTGCCAAATATGGAATTGTTTACCTCTGGACTGCCAGGGTGAAATCGCCATCTTGTAATGGCGTTTTGCCTGTGGCTCCCTGCATTTGTATATTTTGGAGATCTGACCTTTGTCTGATGTGGGGTCAGTGAAGATCTTCTCCCATTCAGTAGGTTGCCTTTTTGTCTTAATGACTGTGTCTTTTGCTTCACAGAAGCATCTCAGGTTCAGGAGGTCCCATTTGTTCATTGTTGCTCTTATTGTCTGTGCCCTTGGGGTTTTACACAAGAACTCATCTCCAGTGCCCACATGCTGCAGGCTACTTCCCACTTTTTCTTCTATCAGATTCAGTGTGGTTAGATTTATGTTGAGGTCTTAATCCATTTGGACTTGAGTTTTGTGCAGTGTGACGATTGAGGGTCTAATTTCATTCTCCTACATGTTGACATCCAGTTATGCCAGCACCATTTGTTGAAGATGCTTTCTTTCTTCCATTGTATAATTTTAGCCTCTTTGTCAAATATGAGGTGTTCATAGGTTTGTGGATAAATATCCGGGTCTTCGATTCAATTCCATTGGTCAACATCTCTGTTTTTATGCCAGAACCAAGCTGTTTTCATTACTGTAGCTCTGTAATAGAGTTTGAAGTCACGGATGGTAATGCCTCCGGCAATTCCTTTATTGTATAGGATTGTTTTGGCTATCCTGGGCTTTTTGTTTTTCCATATAAAGTTAGTTATTGTTCTCTCAAGGTCTATGAAGAATTTTGCTGGGATTTTGATGGGGATTGCATTGAATCTATTGATTGCCTTTGGTAGAATTGCCATTTTTACTATATTGATCCTACCAATTCAGGAGCATGGGAGATCCTTCCATTTTCTGGTATCCTCTTCAATTTCTTTCTTCAACATCTTAAAGTACTTGTCAAATAGATCTTTCACTTCTTTGGTTAGTGTTGCCCCAGACACTTTATGCTATTTGTGGCTATTGTGAAAGGTGATGTTTCTCTTAATACCCTCTCTGTTTCTTTATCCTTTGTGTATAGGAGGGCTACTGATTTTTTTGAGTTGATTTTGTATCCTGCCACTTCACTGAAGGTATTTATCAGCTGTAGAAGTTCTTTGGTAGAGTTTTTGTGCTCACTTATGTACACTATCATATCATCTACAAATAAAGAAAGTTTAACTTCTTCCGTTCCAATTCAAATCCCCAAGATCTCATTATTTTGTCTTATAGTTATTGCTAGGACTTCAAGCACTATATTAAAGAGATATGGGGAGAGTGGACAGCCTTGTTTTGTTCCTGATTTTAGTGGAATCGCTTTGAGATTCTCTCTGTTTAATTTGATGTTAGCTGTAGGCTTGCTATATATTGCTTTTATTATACTTAGATATGAACCTTGTATCCCTAATCTCTCCAAGATCTTTATCATAAAGGGGTATTGAATTTTGTCAAATGCTTTTTCAGCATCTAATGAAACGATCATACGGTTTTTTCTTTCAGTTTATTTATATGATGGATTACATTGATAGATTTCCGTATGTTGAACCAGGCCTGAATCTCTGGGATGAAGCCTACTTGATCATAATGGACGATTTTTTTAATGTGTTCTTGGATTCGGTTTGCCAGTACTTTATTGAGAATTTTTGCATCAATGTTCATAAGTGAGATTGGTCTATAATTCTCTTTCTTGGTTGAGTCCCTGTGTGGTTTTGGTATCAGGGTAATTGTAGCTTCATAAAATGAGTTTGGCATTGACCCTTCTGTTTCTATTATGTGAAACACTTTAAGGAGTATAGGTATTAGCTCTTCTTGGAAGTTCTGATAGAATTCTGCATTAAAACCATCTGGTCCTGTTCTTTTTTTGGTTGGGAGGTTTTTGATGACAGTTTCTATTTCCTCGCGACTTATAGGTCTATTTAAACTGTTCACCTGGTCTTGATTTAATTTCGGTATGTGGTATTTATCTAAAAAACTGTTCATTTCTTGTCCATTTTCCAATTTTGTGGCATACAGGATTTCGTAGTAAGACCTAATGATTCTTTGAATTTCCTCAGTGTCTGTTGTTATGTCCCCCTTTTCTTTTCTGATCTTGTTAATTTGAGTGTTCTCTCTCTGCCTTTTGATTAGTTTGAATAAGGGTTTGTCGATTTTGTTGATTTTCTCAAGGAACCAGCTCTTCGTTTCATTGATTCTTTGGATTGTTTTCTGTGTCTCTATTTTGTTGATTTCTGCCCTCTGTTTGGTTATTTCCAGTCTTCTACTCCTCCTGGGTGAGTCTGCTTCTTTTTTTTTCTAGAGCTTTCAGGTGTGCTGTTAAGTCACTAATGTGTGCTTTCTCTATTTTCTTTATGAGGGCACCAAATGCTATGAACTTTCCTCTTAGCACTGCTTTCATAGTGTCCCATAGGTTCGTGTATGTTGTTTCTTTATTTTCGTTGAATTCAAGGAAGACTTAATTTATTTCTTTATTTCTTCCTTGACCCAGGAGTGGTTCAGTAGTTGACTGCTCAGTTTCCATGAGTTTGCAGGCCTTTTGTTGGTGAATTGTTGTTACATTCTAACTTTACTCTATGGTGATCCGACAAGAAACAGGTGGTTACTCCAACTGTTTTGTATCTGTTTATGTTTGCTTTGTTACCAAGTATGTGATCAATTTTTGAGAAGGTTCCATGAGATGCTGAGAAGAAGGTATATTCTTTCCTGTTTGGGTGGAATGTTCTATAGATGTCTATTAAATCCATTAGGTTCATTACATCTGTTAGTTCTCGTATTTCTTTGTTAAGTTTCTGTCTTGTTGACCTGTCCATTGGTGAGAGAGGAGTGTTGAAATCTCCTACTACTAGAGTGTGGGGTTTGATGTGTGCTTTGAGTTCTAGTAATGTTTCCTTTACATATGTGGATGCTTTTATAGTAGGGGCATAGATATTCAGGATTGAGACTTCATCCTGATGGATTATCCCTGTTAAGAGTATAAAATGTCCATCTTGATCTCTTCTGATTGATTTTAGTTTGAAGTCGATTTTGTTCAATATTAGTATAGCCACACCCGCTTGTTTCTTAGGGCCGTTTGATTGAAAAACCTTTTCCCAACCCTTTATTCTGAGATAATGTCTGTCTTTTTGGTTGAGGTGTGTTTCTTGTAAACAACAGAATGTTGGATCCTGTTTTTGTATCCATTCTCTTAACCTGTGCCTTTTTATAGGTGAATTGAGTCCATTGATATTAAGTGATATTAATGACCAGAGGTTATTAACTGCGGTTATTTTTTTAGGGTTGTAGAGTTTGTGTGTTTCCCTTCTTTGAGTTGTGCTAGTGGAGGGCTGTTAGATGTCTGTATTATTATGGGTGTTGTTTGCTTCCTTTAGTTGTGGTTTACCTTCTAGTACTTTCTGTAAGGCTGGGTTTGTGGCTACATATTGCTTAAATTTGTTTTTATCCTGGAATATCTTGTTTTCCCCATCCATGGTGAAAGAAAGCTTTGCTGGGTATAGTAGTCTGGGCTTGCATCCATGGTCTCTTAGCTTCTGCAGCACATCTATCCAAGACCGTCTGGCTTTCATGGTTTCCATAGAGAACTCAGGTGTAATTCTGATAGGATTACCCTTATATTTTACTTGACCTTTTTCCTTTGTGGCTCTTAATATTCTTTCTTTATTCTGTATGTTTTGTGTTTTGATTATTATATGGTGAGGGGATGATTTTTTTTATGTCCAGACTATTTAGTGTTTTGTATGCTTCTTGAGCCTTCATAGGAATATCCTTCTTTAGGTTTGGAAAGTTTTCTTCAATAATTTTGTTGAATATATTTTCTGGACCTTTGGAGTGGAATTCTTCTCCTTCATGTATCCCAATTATTCTTAGATTTGGTCTTTTCATGGTGTCCCAGATTTTCTGGATGTTTTGTGTTGCGAATTTGCTGGATTTGTTGTTTTCTTCTATCACTGAGTTTATTTTCTCTATGGTATCTTCAGCGTCTGAGATTCTTTCTTCAATCTCTTGTATTCTGTTGGTTATACTTGTCTGTGTGCTTCCCGTTCGTTTATCCAGATTTTCCAGTTCCTGCCATCTCTAGGTTTGTGTTTTCTTCGTTGCTTCCATTTCAGTTTTCAAGTTTTGAACTGTTTCAGTTACCTGTTTGATTGCTTTTTCTTGGTTTTCTAGGGTATCTTTGAGGAATTTATTCATTTCTTCTAACTTTTTGTTAGTTTTCTCATCCCTTTCTATAAAGGAGTTTTTCACCTCTTCGTTAAAGGTCTCTATAACTTTCATAAAGTTACGTTTAAAGTCAATTTCTTCTACTTCTTCTGGGATAGGTTCCTCGGGTTTTCCTGTTCCATAATCGCTGGATTCTGGTGTTATCATGTTGCTTTTCAGGTTGTTGGATGTATTCTTTGATTGGCACCTGCCCATCTCTTCCTTCAAATGTGTTAGGGAGAGTGTCCCTGGCTTGGTCCCTATTTCAGGGCATATCCGCGGGGGTCCGGATGAATCTGCCGAAGCTGGTTGGGCTCCTTCCTCACCCAGGGATTCCCAGTCCCAAGGGCGGGCTTACTGAGAGTTGCCTGCTCTGCTAGCTCAGCTCGGTGGGACAAGGGGGGCCTTCTAGCAGTGGGATCACCCTTCCCCCAAGGCCTCAGGCCAGATAGGCTGAGTGCGGGTGCAGCTAGGACCAAGCAGATTAAATGGGATGCCCGAGGGCGAGCAAGGTTTGGATAAGCAGCAAAGCCAGTAGAGGGGGGCCCTAAGTGGCCAGAAAGCTTCGGGGATGGGCTTGTACCCACTTACCGGGGTCTGGATGAATCTGCTGAAGCTGGTTGGGCTCCTTCCTCGCCCAGGGATTCCCAGTCCCAATGGCGGGCTTACTGATAGTTGCCTGCTGTGCTCCACTCGGCTGCGTGGAACAAGGGAGGCCCTCTAGCCAATATGTTATATTCTTGCAAAAAAAGTTTGTGCATGCCCTCTTTCAAGGAAGAAGGGGGAGGGAGGAGGGGTGGGGGGGTAGTGGGAGGGGACCGGGAGAAGGGGAAGAAAGGAAAAAAAATTTTATTTCTTTAATTTTGTTCTTGAATGGAAAAAATAAAACAAAACAATGTATGGAAAAAAAAAGTTTGTGCTCCACTAGACTTCATCACTTTCTGGGTTCTTGCTCTATAATCCAAGTTAATTATTTGTTGTGTCCTATAGCTGCCCAATTTTACAGCACTCAGCTGAGCAAAGTTGTCAGCAATTCATAATTATATAATGAAGTATCAGTAAATGAAAAACATATTATAACCTTCATTAGAATTCAATGTCATATTTTGTGGTGTTTTTTTAAAAAAATCCCAGTACTAAGAGACAGAGTCTGGCAGATCTAGATGAGAAGAGGAAGAAAAGAAAAGAAAGGAAAGTATTCAACTAAAAATTAAGTAGAAATCACACTTAAAATGTATGGTAGTAAAAGTTATAAACATTAACCCCAAATCAATAGGTTTACTGAACTCTGTCCTATTCTTTGAAAGAATTAATATAATACTTCCTTATGAATCAGTTTACCTTTATTCACTGAATATCACATGAGTTCAGGATATCTTCTTATTCTAAAAGAATTGAATGGAACAGAACAATTTATAACAATTAAAAATTAAAGAACATTCATGGTTTAGCAAACAGAACATAAATATCTGAAATTTTAACATTATTCTTCTTCCTAAACACATGCTCCTTTGAGGGTTCTAGACAGAAGAAATGTTAGAAAGATCAGCCCACACTCACCAACATCACTTTTTGCCCATACATGGTACTCAGTTGCTAGAACACCTTGAGATTCTGTAATTCACTAGAATAAGTTGGTATCACAGAGAACTCATAGGCACATCCTAGGGAAGGTGGAGTGGTTAAAAGCACCCAAGGGATAAGAGCAGTAGAACAGAATGTAGGCAACAGAATTGTATAAGATGAATGAGAATTATTTCCTCTAATTGTTTGCTCCACTACTAATGTACACCTCAGCAAAAAAAGCAGTTTAGCAGAAAAGACATCAAACACTGATATGTTATTGCAGGTAATTAAGAAGACTTCAGTGTTTATAAATTAAATCCCTGCAATATTTGTGTCCATGCCAGGATGTTCCTGGAATAAACATATCCACTGAGGGCTGTTGCTGATTTGCAAGCATGGTGAGTGTTGTGATCTTGCAAGAAATATGAGTTGACCAAAGTGAGGCATTTCATAGAATCAGACACACTGGGATTCAGAGTTGCCATTCAATAATTGCCATCCTATAATTGCCATCAGTTTCTTTGGCCCAACATACAATTCAGCAGGAAGAATTTACTACCACAGCAAATACCCTGGAAGATAGGATCTTTCCTCCTGTAGCCTAGAGTTCTAAGTAGATGTAAGGAAGTAAGTCAAGATACTGATAAAAGTGTTAGGGGAAACAGGTGATATACAGATGTCTATTAGGTTACTGAAAAGCAATGGACGACACAGTAACAGGTGAGTACAGAGACCTTCTGTTGAAGAAGAACAAGAAGAGACCTAGACCTCTGAAGATTATCCTCACACCTCAAAATAATTTTGGACAAAACTTGCTTCCATACTTACTTTAATAACTTTTACTTCATACATAAAATTAAGCATGTATAAATGCTGTAATATCTTATATTCAGTAAATGTGTTGAATGAGGATCATCAAGGCACTAGTATGGTCAGTCTTTCCAGCATGAGATGCAGAAACTGACTTTGCAATCTCGGCTGTAAAAGCTCCCCAAACTAATATTTAGGAAGGAAGAGATAAGTGTTAGACATCTTACATTTGGACACGACTAAAGGTGCTATACTTAAGGGATGGAAAACTCACTGTATAGAAGAGAAACAGAAAATTATCTCTTTTCAAAGCCATGTCAACTGATAGGGAAAGGCAATGGGGGGCAGGAGTAGGGACACAGGTCCAGGACAAGCCTGTAAGAGACCACGTTATTTATTTACAAGCACGTTTTTCCAGTCAGGAAATTTTACTGAATAAATCACGAAGTTCTCAGAAAAATGGATGTGACTTGAAGAGAAAAATTGCTCTGTCACATAGTCCTGACCCAGAATGACAAATAGGGTACATATTTTGCTTATACATGTATATTACATCTTATATCAATTATAACCAATAAATAGTATATAGAATCCCAGAGGATAAGTGGAAAGTGACTTAGGGTGGACAGATTTATTTCCCTGGGAAAGAAATTTAGAATAGCTACTAATGAAAAAGGCATAGGGGAAAGCTTGAAAAGGAGTTGCAAATGGTGAGTAAGAGAGAAGAGGGGGACAAGGGAGCGAATACATGGTGAGACATCTAGTATTGAGGAAAATTTGAGGGGAAGTGTGGAAACTTAATTTAGTAAAAACTTCCTGAAACATTTAATGTATGAAGCTCCCCTAAATGAAATCACAAAATAATAATGGAGACATAGTTAACAACTAGACATCTCTTTTCACCAAATGAAGCTTCTAATGCAGGGAGTGTAATACATCTAATTGAGCTGTTAGCTAAGTGGTTGTCACAGGAATGCACAAACAAAGCTTTTTTTTGATTCATGCATTTTATTGCAGTCTTGCAAGGCACTTGAAATTTCAAAGCAGAAGTTAGATTTCCGAAAGAAGAGTGGATTGACCTTGGCAAAGGGGGAAGAGAGACATCTCTTGGCTTTAAGCCATAATAGACAGACATTTTAGAAAAGGATTGTCTACCCCCAAACCATGGCTATAGTGATAGAAGCTGAGACTTGGTGGTAGGATGCCAATTAGATACATGCTGAAGCTTGCCTGTGGGTATGGGCACTTCCTAACAGAATGTCCTGAGCTTAGTCATGGAGCAGCCTTCCGTGCAGCACATAGCTTCCAGATGTCATTTGGACATCACCAAGTACTTCTTTAACTGCCAAAGCCTTTCCACAGGTGCCTGCGGATCTTGAACAAGCTCCTGTCCTGAGAAATCCATCTTGGGAAGGTTATGCTCAAGAGTTTCCTTAGATGTCTCCTGTCTGTCTGGGAGATGAAAGTGGCTTCTTGGCTCTTGGTGTTTTTGATTTTAGCCATTCTGACAGGTGTAAGATGGTATCTCAAAGTTTTTTTGATTTGCATTTCCCTGATCGCTAATAAAGTTGAGCTCGCTGAGTTTGGGGCACCTCCTCCAGGTGTGTCCTCCATTAAGAGCTGGCACAGATGTAGACGACTGTTCTCACATAGTCGAGGCCACAGAGCTTCACGGTCTCCCTGCTTCTCACTTGCATGGCAGTCAACAGGACACAGAGGAGAAGCAGAGCGAGAGTGGGGCCCTTCATGCTTCTGCTCTTCAAATGGACCTTGGGAGCTCAATCCATTGCTCTGGTGTGAATGTGGCTCTCTGTCTCTATCTCCATCCATCGGACGAAATTTCTATGGATGTGATCACGATATTCATCAGTGTGACTATGGGACAATGATAGTTCTGGCACCCTCTCCTCTGTTGCCCAAGGACCTAGCTAGGGACATCCCTGTGGATACCTGGGATCTACTCTAGAGCCAAGTATCTTGCCAGTCCTAAAATGGCTCCAATAATGTAGATATCTTATTCCCTTCTCCAACATCCACCTTTCTTCCATCTCCAACTTCCCACTCCCCCAATCTCTCCCCAGTCCTTCCCTTCTACCTTCTCCTTCCCCCTCTCCCTTCCCCCCGCCCCCTACCCCCACCCTTATCCCCACCCCCGTATTCCCACCTTTTGCCTGGCAATCTTGTTTGGTTGCAATTTCCAAGAAGATCTATATATGATTTTCTTTGGGTTTGCCTTGCTATTTGGCTCCTCTGGGCTTGTGAGCTATAAGCTTAGTGTCCTTTGTTTTATGGCTAGGGTCCACTAATGAGTGAATACATACCATAATCATCTTTTTGGGTTTGGGTTACCTCACTCAGGATAGCACTTTCTATTTCCATCCATTTGCATGCAAAATGCAAGATGTCATTGTTTTTTACTGATGCGTAGTACTCTAATGTGTGTATATTCCACACTTTCTTGATCCATTCTTCCATTGAGGGGCACCTCGGTTGTTTCCAGGTTCTGGCTATTACAAATAATGCTGCTATGAACATAGTTGCACAAATGCTTTTGTAGTATGATTGGGCATCTCTTGGGTATATTCCCAAGAGTGGTATTGCTGGATCCTGAGGTAGGTTGATTCCCAATTTCCTGAGAAAC